>CAUYQV010093628.1:0-33788 GCA_963574575.1 Galagoides demidoff | reverse complement strand
TAAAATGTGTAATTTGATAAGTATTGATGGATATATTTATCTTTGAAACATCATCAGAATAAAGATAATGAATATCCATAAATATCTAAAACTGTCCTCATACCACTTTATAATCTCCACCCACTCCCAAACGCATATAGGAAGGTGTTTTATTTCAATGTTCATTTCTTAAGTATATATAGTGCTGCATGAGCTATTTCTTCTTTACTAATTGTTAGTCATTTGTGTCTTTCAAGGAAGTTGTTCATTTTGTCTGTCATCAAATGTTATCATACAGTTATTAATAATATTAATTTATTATTCTTTCAATATCTATAAAACTTAAAATAATAACTTTCATATTAGACATTGGTAATTTGTGAGTTTTCTTTTTTATTTCCCCCAATCAATATGGCTAGTTGTTTATCAATGTTATTGATCTATAATAACCAGGTTTGGGTTTTTATGATTGATTTTCTTTCTTTCTTTCTTTTTTGATTGATTTTCTTAATTTTTTTTTTTTTACTTTGTCTTTGATTTTTGTTATTTTTCTTCTTCTAGGCACCACATTTAATTTGCTCCTTTTTTCTTAAGGTGGAAGATAAAACCTTTCTTCTTTTCTAATATAGGTGCATATTTTAATGCTATAAATTTCCCTCAAGTATTGCTTTGGCTGCACTATACAAATTTTGATATGTGTGTTTTCCTTTTCGTGTGATTCAAAATACTTTCTAGTTTTACTTGCATTTTATTTGGCCCATGGATGTTGTAGTAGAAGGTTATTTAGTTTCCAAATATTTTTTAGGGATCTTTCTGTTGTTGATTACTAATTTAATTCCAGTGTGGCTAGAGAAGATTGTATGACTAAACTTTTTTTTTTTTTTCTCAAATCTCTGCCAGTCTTTCCTCTCCTTATACTACAGCCTGGAAATTCTCTTTAAAGAGTAAGCTAGAGAAATGTAGGCATTAACTTGTTTCCCATGTTTTAGGGATCCCTATCCTTTGATGCCTGATATCCAATGTCTTAAGAACTATTGTTTTATATAAAATGTTCTGTCTAGACTTTTAATTGTTCCAAAAAGGAAGGTAAATCTTGTCCCTATTACTGTATGTTGTTTAGAAGCACAAGTTTATATTTCAGTTAAATATTCTTTCTTTGCACTTTCATTGAAGCTATTGCATTTGGATTCTTAATTCAGTTCTGTGTCACATTCTTCCTGTGTTACCAAGTAACAGGAAGAATCTAGAGAAAGTAGACAAAATGGGACTTAAACTAAAAGGCTTCTGCAAAGAAAAAGAAATAATCAACAGAGTAAATAGACTAATTACATAATAAGAGAAAATATTTGCAATCTATATATTCAATAAAGGACTAATATCTAAAATCTACAAGCAACACAACTGAGCAAGCTGAAAAGAAACAACCCCATTAAAAATTGTGCAAACACAATGAACAAACATTTCTCAAGAGAAGATAAACAAATGTCTGACAAACATATGAAAAAATGCTCAACATCATTAATCAAAGAAATACAAATTAAAACCACAGTGAAAAGCTTCTGTTCATGTCCTTTGACCACTTTTTAATGGGATTGTTTGTTCTCAAGTAGCCAAAATCAAAACCATTTGTACCCATGTCATATTTTGAAAGGAAAAAAAAAAACACACAGTGAAATATCATCTTACTCTAATTAGAATGGTCATTATTAAAAAGTCAAAAGGCAATAGATGCTGGCATAGATGTGGTGAAAAGGGGATACTTATACACTGTTGGTGGGAATGTAATTTAATAAAACCTATATGAAAGAAAACCTGAAAAAAGTATGGAAATTTCTCAAAAAAACAAGAAGTAGACCTATCATTCAATTTAGCAACCTCACTACTGGTATCCACCCAAAGGAAAAGAAATCATTATATCAAAATATACCTGTATTCATATATTTGTTGTAGCACAATTCATAATTACAAAGATATAGAACCAACCTAAGTGCACATTAAGCAAGGACTATGGAAAATGTGAGTGTATTTATACATATGTAAAAATGTCTGACAAGTTCAAAACTCATCCTAGAAAAAGTGCTATATACCTTATGGCTTAATATCACTATGGTTACTTTCAAAGTACTTCCCTTGGGAAGCTATGCACTGATGCCAGTGCCTAGTCCATCCTTCAAAGCAAGTTTTAGAAGTCTTTTTTTTTTTTTTTGGTATAGTCATCAGAGTTGTCAACATAGGGCACACAAAAACATACAAGAACAATAATGAATGTCATTCAGCAAGACAGTGCCACATATAGACATGAACACAGCTGTGAGACACAGATATACCAAGGTTATGAAACCTTACCAAGATGTTTATACAGTGCTGCCAATGTAAACGCATGGTGGTGAGTTCATGAACTTAATTGTTAAAATATGTATGACAACAGCTCTAATGGTCATTCAGAAAAGGAGTTCTAAAATTGCTTTGAGGAGTAGACTAGATGCTGGCATCAATGTATAACTTCCCAAGGGGGAGTACTTTGAAGGTGACCATAGTGTTATTCTGGATGAGGTATGTAGCATTATTTTTAGGATGAGTTCATGAATTTAATTGTCAGACCTCATAATGTATTCTCTCAGGTGCCTTACATACTTACCCTCTAGTCCAATAATCTTGAACAGTAGATATTACTATCCTCATTTTCTGAAAGAACGTTGACATTTCTTTACTTGGATGATCTAGGAACTTGCCTATGACCATGTGTAGAATCTGCCCAGAAAACTATGAACAGAGATTTTATTTGTAATGTGGCACCAAAGCTATGCTTTTTCTATTTTATCATAGTAACTACCAAGAGACTACTCCTCAGTGTTTTAATATTACTGGTTGATGTCAATCACATTTGCCAAAGGTAAAATATTATTTTATAAGAAAGGGTCTTAAAAAGTATAAGAGAAAAATATAAACAGAAGTGGTGTACAGATAATGGTCAAGTAATTTTATGATACTAGTGCTTTATTGAACAATTATTTATACCAGGTTAAGGGTGGTAAATCATTATTTATTTGTGTTTTTATGTGTTGTAGGGTTTCTTAGGGAGAATTTGTCCATTATCTATTTGTATTATAAATTGAATGCATGTATTGATGTATGTCCTTCACAATACCTCTAAAAATATGAAGCTTCAGATCTGTAAGTAACTTATATGTACATTTTCATATATCTCTTCCCTTTCAGCCTCTTCCATTTATGATCTTTTTATTTTTATTAGTTTCTTTTATTCCTGTATCATATTTTTCCTTTTTGTAATTCAAGGCAGTGCTTAAGAGAAGCCCCCCTAGGTACTTAGTTTTTGTTTTCAATTTTAAAACACTTGCTATTGTTATTTTGCATTGAAAATGTGTAGAGACATTCATACTAGCCAAATGAGAAAAGAGTATTATGAGGATGAGACATGAATAAATCACTGTTAACCCTGTGATTTAAGTAGAAAACATTTGTATTTCTTTCAGAGGTTCTATCAAGATTCAAAGGAAGGATAAAATTAATAAAAATGAAAACTTTCTATGTTCAGGCCAGAGTTTTTATAAGTATTTGTAAAGTGCTTTGAGTATTTGAAGCAATGCTCTGGATTGAGGTCACTAATTTAAATTCTATCCATTCCCTCTCTTTCCTACCCAGATGCCTTTGTCTCCCCTCTCCCTCTATTTAATTGGAGCTTTCCCCAAACTTAAGCTGATCTGAATGGAGCTACAAAGCGAAATTAACCAATTCCCTTGAAAGAAGTAGGGTAGCAATACTTTAGAAAGCTTATTAATTCTTCTTTTCACTCTGTCTTCCTACTCTGCTCTCAGGCCTCAGTTGGAACCCCTGGAGAAGGAAAATTAACAAGCCCCCTGAAGCTGAACCACTACAGCCTTCCAAGGGAATTGGTTAATTTCAGTTTGCTGCTCCATTTGGAGCAGCTTGGGGTACCGGTCTTGAGGGAAATAATAGGACCTAGTGCTTGAAATCCTTTACATTTTTAAATAAAATTATACTAAGTTTGCTCATCAAACTAAAAAATGGTGTTCACCATATGCCTGTGTTACTGGTTTATACTCTGAAGCAAACTATTTATATGTCTTCTATTTTCATTTCTTAAGTCAGTTTGAACCTTCCAAATTCTTTTTAATTCCTGATACAAGTATTGACTGAATAAATCCTTTCCTCCATGTCCAGTGATTATGTTCATCATCAGGCAACAAGTAGCTAGATCATTTGTAAATTTTTTTCTTTTAGAGACGGAGTCTCTGTTGTCCAGGCTGAAGTTCAGTGGCATGAACACAATTCACTTGCAACTCCTGGGCTCAAGCTATCCTCGTGGCTCAGCCTCTGATCTTTTTCCTAGCGTAGTTCTAAATAGAGTGACCTCTGCTCCTCCCTGTTCTCTGTTCCTCTTTCAGAATCCAAAATACTTTCTTGGTCTTTTCTAGGAAACTCAATCATGGTCTTGTAATACAAAAATATTCTATATCTTACCTGTTTCGTGTTTCACCCCCAGGGCATCATGGAAGGAAATCAGATGGCCCCTGCTTGGTAGCTCTCTATCCTTTCATCCCCCAATTCTCTTAAGGCTTCTGTAACATTAGCACACTTTTAAATTCACAACTCATTCTTTTTCTAGGTTAATAAATTCATTGGACATTAACAGGTTTAAACTGTGCTCTGGGGCATCTCAACATTAACCTCTTTACATTCTGAACCTTAACCATTTAATTCTTCTCAGTTCCCCTCAAAGATGTTTTAATGACGGAACTTCATCTCTTGGCCTATGGTTACTAAATTTCCATAGTTCCCACTTGTCCAGGGGGGATCATAAAAATCCTTCTCAAGAGTCTCACGTGAATTGCTTTTTGGTCTTTCTGTGTATATATCTTCAATTAATTCTAGAATGATGAGAGCAATTTCAGATAGACTTTCAAAAGTAACATTCAAAAATACAGTGTTTGAAGTAACCATCATCTGACCTGCAGGCATTCTGTACAATCTGAGATTGATGCTTCATTTTGATATTAATTTCCACATATTACTGTGGGTCATCAATTGCCGTTGAGTGCTACCGTGTCATGAATGGATTAGAAAGTGTTCTTTTTGAAAATCATGGAAAACTCGGGTTTTGACATCAGAGCCTGTGACAAGTGAATCTGTTCTCATTATCTCAACATCTATCTTGGCTTGTAAAAATCCTGCAGGTTTATGATGCATTGCGATATCCTTCACTACCTCCTCTTGTCTTCAACATAAAGCTGCCACTTATGCCAGAACAAGCTTGATAAGATTGTCTTATAGATACAATTCATTTAAACAGAACACTGCTGCAGACACTGACATCCTTCTGCTGCAGCTCTTCTGTGCCTGAGTTAGAATATTATTCTCAAGAGTTAGAAGGTAAAGGTACAGGTGTACTATATGCACAAAATTACCACGCACTCCAAAAGGGTTAGAGCCTTAAATATCAAAATATTCATTCTAATATGAACAGAGAAAAAGTGCTATTTTGCACTTTCTGAAAAGAGGCCATAGATTTCAACCATCTACTATACTATCCTTAGTAAGTGGACAGTAAGAAGAATAATAAACCATGGTTCATTTTAGATGTTAACCCACATCCAAATACCTGAATGACCTTCTCTCAAAGCTGTTTTAAATAAATGGTGTATAAAATACACACCAGGAGAGTCATAAACGGCCAAGGTGATATTTGAGGCCTTATGGGAGGTACTCATTTCAAAAATTCCATGCTCTGTCACCTCTAATGATCTTTTGTTCTTCATTTAGCTGAGAGTGGACTTTTTAATGAACAAATGCCCTAGCCAGGCTAGATGGCATTCTTATTATGGTCATATATTTTGGAGGTGTTATGTGGTAGAAATTGATATAAGAAGGTGTAAGAGTAGTAAAAAAAAAAAATTCCTCAGGAGATAGAGGGCATTCATGTCCCCATCAAAGTGATGATAAATTTGGTGAGGTGGATGTGGTTGTGACAGTGACTGTCAGTTGATGAATGAAGCTTGGTATTTTGTTCACCTAAACCTTGAGGATTCTGGTGTCTGAGTGTTGGCTTGGGTATAAATCTGAGCTAACAGACTCATAGTCTAGCCCATAATCAGTGTGTATTTTCCTCCTCTAGTTATATGGAGAAATACGGATGTTCTCTGGGGTTATAAAACAATGCTGGGGTCTTCTGCGGTATTCCAGAAGTGTTGGACCAAGCGAACACCTGCTACACCTTTTGGAATGCCTTGGATTCTTGTAGCTAGGGAAGGAAAGGAAAAAAAATCTATAAATAATTTGTCAAGTTTCTGCTGGTCATCTTGACCTGAGAGCTATCAGTTCTCGGGTCATTCTGGTTCTTACAGTTTTGACTCAACAGACTCAGAAGCTCCTAAAACACATTAGAATCCTGTTACGATTTAATATAAGTAACTCAGCAGCATCGTGGGCTGAGGAACTTCAGGTACCAGGAGGAACTTCAGTTATCATTAACTGTGACTCAGGAGGCTTGGGTCAGGAAGCAAAGGGACATTTGACTCTCCCCAGTGACCAATTGTCGCTCCTAAATGGCTCTATTCCATATGGGACCATCTCTTATTTACATTTGAAACAACTCATTAAGAACTAAGGGATCTGGTTTGAGTTAGCTCCTTTAAGCACACTTACAAAATTATATTTGAGCAGCCTTTGAGTTTAGAAGATAGCTGCATACCATTTTAATGTACATTGTGCCAAATGACATGGATCCAATAACACCTGAAGGAATTATTGACTTTTTATCATCAAACAGAGACATTTGCTTTTGTGCTATAGAGAGACACTGGACTGATCAAGAAGCACAAATGGCATGTGATAATGGCTTCAGTAAAATTCCACATGACTGACTTGTCACCTAGATATAGAGTAGATATCTCTATTGTGTGCAGATTTTCAGCATGTTAAACTTGTTTCCAAGTATCTTTTAGATTTTTCCTTAAAAAAAATTACAGAGTGTTTTTATTTACTTAGATTACTGAAAGCTAAAGAAAGGTGGTCTCTAGGAATTTTTTTTCATGTGTTGGACTCCAGAACCAGGTGTTGTTTATTAAGCTGATGTCATGTACCTACTTCAGAATCTTACCGTTTTGTTTATTAATAGTATGCAATGATAGAAATAGTGTAGCCATATACTTTACTTTTCATTCTGATTTGTATTTGTAACTATGATGTCAGGGAGATGAAATCCGGGGTCTGACAAAGGTATTGATCAGGGTATCTGTAACTCAAAAGTGATGAGAAGGGAAGAGTTAATGGAATTTTTCTTAATATGCTGAATAGGGCTTTTCTGCTGAACAGCACTACATTGTCTGAGAAGAACAGCTCCTGAATATTAAAACAGAGCCATTTTATCTTGTTCTGTTGCCATGGAAGAAGAGAAGTTGATTTTGGATAATAAAACAGGAAAAGTTTTGAAGAAATTAGATGGATCAGAAATTTGCCTGGTTGTGTTCCTTCTTATCTAAATTGTGCGTATATGTAGGATGGGAGCAGGGAAAATAATCCCTCTTCTATTGTTCTAAAGACAGATTAAAGCTGTTATTATTGTCCTTGAGACAGGGCAGGCCGAGTGGGCCGTTAGGGGACTATGAGACTAGCATGCTACTGGTGTACTCATTGGGACTGTCCTTTCTGTGAGTGTTGGCAGGTACATTTACTGTATGTCCTTAGAGATAACACAGATTACTTTTTGCTTTTATGTGGCCGTATTTACCATTATCATAAGAAATTATTCATATTCATTCTAAGAAATTAAAAAAAAATTCTTTTGTTTCCTTGTATCAGAAGTCCTTCTCTATGTTATGCTCCATTAAAACAAAAACAAAAATGAAAAATAAGTCCCAGATTTCAGTGATTTACAACAAAAGATTGTTTCTTACTCTGACAATGCAGGTTCTAGGAGATCTGTGGCTCTGCACCACACATCTTCTTCATTTAAAGGTCCAAACTAAAGGAAAGGCCTATTTCAGTCATGTGGCACGGGGAAAGAGCAATGACAGAGCCATGGGATGGCTCTTGAAGCATCCGCCCAGGTGTAGTAGATACCACTTTTACTCACATTGCACTAGCCATGGTAAGTTATGTGGCCAAGTGATGTAAATGACTTCATCTGGTCATGAAATATGCCTTTCCCAAAGTGAAATATGGCAAAGGGAAGAGCATATATTTTTTTTTTCTAGGAAGGGGAATGAAAATGAACAATTGAGATGAATAATGTCATCTTTATTACCCTTTGTCATCAAGGCTTATGGAAGTGAACCGTGGTACTTTGGAGGCTGTCAGTCTTCCTTAGGAGTATAAGAAGATAGGTGAACAGTGATTCCTGAGTTCTAGAGTTCATAAGGATTACCTGGATAATCCTATCCCTACTCTGATTTCTAACATGGTAGATTTGCGCTGGGGTCCAAGAATTTGCATGTGGTGTTCTGTTATGGGACACTGCCCGGGAAGATCTTGTCCCTCTGTTTCTTGTGAGAGGAAAAGAACAATATCTGAAGAAATAGTTTCTCTTAATTCCCAATCCTCAGCTTTCAATATTTCAATGTCTCCAACCTTGTCAAAAGGTGAAAATCTTTCAGAATCCCTATTATTATTTCCCATTGTCACTTATGATGGGGGAAGAACAGAAAAGCAACACTTATCTAGTTATGTTACAAGAAAGGACTAAAGCAATTAGGAGATAGGTTTATTTGTCTTCTTGTAGAGGTTCTACTCTAAAGAATTAGAAACTTGCTATGAAGCAGATTCCCTCAAAAGACCACCGGATCACTCACATATGAATCCCCCTTCATCATTTCAGAATGGAAGGTCATCAAAAGAGACAATCCCCGTGGCCTCAAAGCTTCAAGTAAGTTGAGATGCTACCAAGATGTAACTGGGATTCTGTCAAGAGGACAAAGAGCTATAAAGGGTAAAATTGGAAGAGGAGGAAGAGGAGAAGAAAGGAGCAGAATGAGGGGAAAGGGAGAGAGAAGTTGGGAGGGGGGAAATGCAGGACTGTTAGATAGTGCCCTCCCCAACTCGTTTCTAACTCCCCAGAATAACTAGAATGTGCTGAGAATGTAACATCTTGAGATAAGTAAAGGCTGGCTAGCTGCAACAGCCCAGGCTCCGGTCCAATAACCTCCCTGTAAACAGGATGTCCTTCAGTGCTTTATCTCAGCAAATCTTATTGCCCCGGGGTATAAAGCCCAGAGTGAGCTGTCTTGTCCCTGTGGTACAAGTGGGGTGCAAATAGATGAGACTTCATCCATCTGGGACTGACTTCCTGAGCCTTGGGAACTGGCTTATGATGAGTTATAGGCTTGTGTTGTCCCTTGCTGCCTATCTGTAAATAACAAACCTGCTTCATGCTCCTTCTGGTATGCATGCATGTTCGGTCTCACCAGACCCAGACAAATTGGTAACTGGTACACAATGAGCGTGATTCACAACAAGAGGAGAAAGAATTCCAGGCAGATTGACATTCTATTCCTTTTGGTTATACTTAATGATCCACTACTAGGAATATTATTATATTCTTTTTGACAGTAGACCACACTGGTATACCATTTGGGATACCATTTTTCCTTGCTGCTATAGTCTATGTAAAAATATTTACATTAATTAAATTTGTACAATAGTCTATCCAGTTAGTATACTACAATATGTTTTGCAGCCATTTCCCTCCTATTAGCATTTAGGTTGTTTATGATATTTGTTATTAAAAATAAGTCTAAGCAGTAAAAAACCAATTCAAATAATCAAAACGTTTATACCCCCATAATATTCTGAAATTTAAAAAAAATTTAAAAATGAGACAGGTGGGGAAAAAGTCTAAAATAAGTATTATCATGAATGGTTTTTTCCTTTTCTTCCAAATTTATTTTCTTAACATAAGTTTATAGTTAATTTCTATTTCTACTGAGAAAATTCTTTTAAAACCTGTGCTGTATCTTCTCATTTTTAGCATTTTAATTTCCAAAGGGCTAGATTTGGTGTCTTTGACACTCAAACTATCTCCCTTTACATTAATCTTTCATTTCGTTTCTTGAGATAGAAAGAGGGGAAAGGAGAGACATCTGAATGAACTCAGGTCTAGGTACACTTTGAAAAGTCAAAACTAATTTAAATTGGCCTCAATAAGAGCCATTCCTTTACAATGACTGAAAACAAAGTAAGAAGAAATATTTTTATTTTTATTTTTTTGAGATGGAGTCTCACTCTGTTGCCTAGGCTATAATGGCATCATCATAACTCACAGCAACTTCAAACTCCTGAGTTCAAGGGGGCCCTCCTGCCTGGACCTCCAGAGTAGGTGGGACTCCAGGTGCCTGACACAATTTCTGGGTAAATTCTTTTTTCTATTGTTAGTAGAGAAGGGTATTTTGCCCTTGCTCAGTCTGGTCTTAAACCCTGGAGTTCAAGTGATACTCCCAGAGTGCTAGGATTACAGGCCTGAGCCACCTTGCCCAGCCTAGAACAAAATAATTAAAAGCAAAACCACAAAACTCTTAATTAATGGCTTTCTTAGTATTTATTTTTTCAAGTTAAAAAATTCAAAGCTAGCGTGACTCAGCTTTCAATTGTGCGGAGGGCCTTAGAGCTGTAGATCTCCTCCCAAGGGTGTGTTGCAATGATACGATTGTGTTGGTGTGGAAAAGCGAGATGGTACTGGGAGCAGGTGAGGGACTGAGCCTAATCCTGAACCTCTCACTCACATTGTGTCTCAACCATCACAGTCTGGGTAGCTTCATCACTATGGTGAACATAAAAACATAGCTCTTATTGACCAAGAAAAAATTAGGGACTTTTCTCCCAAAGGATGAAATTAAAAATACTGGCAGGTCTCATTTGTCTAATTCATAACAAATAGGTCTATATGCATTTTAGTTACCAGGGTTTGGTTAAATAACCCAAATCCCTAAATGCCATGAGTCCAATTTCACATAGTGTAGCATGTTCACTGCAAGTGCCCAAAGTGCAGACTTTGCCAACAGCACGTCAGCTCAGAAATCACTGAGTGAATACCAGATGCACGTCATGATCAGCGAGCAGTCACTCCGGTATGGTGACTGCACATCTGTTATTCAGTTAACACACAACAAGGCAAGTAATTGTGCTGCCTCCATGTTGCCTGGTGATGAGCTCACGTGACATTTTACAGAAGAGTGAATTGTGCAACAGATGGAAGTGCCACAAAGACACGAAAAGTCGTCATGCCGGATATGAAATTAAATACCATAAGGGGAGAGATGACCATGAAACATTGACACTGCTGTCACATTGTCATGTGAGTTGCTAGGTATGAGGCCACAAAACGTTACTTAGAAGAGTAGTTGGGATGAACAGGATGAAGATGTCCCAGAAGAGGTCATGCTGGCAAAAACCAAACCAGACCAAACCAAAACAACAAGAACAAGAACACAAAAAACCAAAGGCAAAAAACCAAAAAGACAAAAAAACAACTATTCACATTAAGGCAAAACAAAACAGAACAAAAACCTTTGGAGATATTTCAAGACACTGAAGGAACAAAGACTAAAATGTGGGAAGCTAATCCAAACTTAGAAAGGAGCATGACAATTTGCCAACACATACAGAAGATGCTTGTTCCATATTGTTAGTTACAGGATAGGAAGGCAAAGTTGTTCAAACTATTCTTCATAAGTTTTTACAAAGAAGTAAAACACTTTAATTTTAAATGTTTTAAATTATAGTGTACTAAATAGGTATTAGCTTTACTCTTTTAAAATTTTCCTGTGTACTTATAAAAGATGGCAAGAAAGATTTTAATATTTTGATAAAAAAGTTTAATGACCAAGGTACAGTTATAATTTTTCTCATTGATCATTAAGATATCTTTGGATAATCATCTTTGTGATCCATCCCACTTCATTGTGCCTGTACCAACAACAGCTTGTATCTTATTTTCCAGTTGCATAGTAATTTCAAATGCTGTGTCATTTAATCTTCACAGTAATTTGCTAGATGAAGTGTGCACTGCTATTTGCATTTAACAGAACAAAGAGACCTAGATCAAGAAATGTGTGTAAACTTCCACTTACTCTTGGCTGAGCTGAGCTGGTACCGTGGTTGTCCGGTGTACTCTATCCAGCACAGCACTGCAGAGAGTTACTGCCCCAAACTTCCCTGTTTGTTAGCCACACATCACCTCCCCAGAGTCCTGGCTCTATTCTTTCCCATCCAGGGGTTTGTCTGTTTTCCAAGGTTCCCTGTGATCTCTCCTTAGACCATCCATTCTTAGATCAGTCACTCTTCTGTTTCTGTACTGCTCAGGCATACCATTGTTATTATTATTATTTTTTAAAATATGACTTTCTATTTTCCAATGAAACTGTGTGTCATTCTGCAAGACTGGATTTTTTTTTTTTTTTACTTTTCCAGGTGATCAAATATTAAAAGTAATGAACTGATAAAAGACCTACATACCCCTTCCAATGACCTGAATTAGAATCCTGGGACTTGGTTCCAGCTCCTTTTGCTTCCTCAGTCATCACATTCATCAGGTCTCTCTTCTTGTACCTTGTGAATTTGTCTCTGCTCTTGGTCTCTGCTTTTAGACCTAAATTCACACACTCAACATGCCTGCTGTAGTTCACTCATCTATTTCATAAGCACCAATAACACTGGGTTCCAAACATTCTTTTAAGTGCTTTACAAATATTAGCTCATTTGAAACCTCTTAACAACTCTATGAGACAGATAGTACTCTTACAGTTCCCAGTTTATAATTGAGAAGTGGAGACAGAAACAAATTAACTTTCCCAAATTCACACACCTGGTAAGTGGCAGAGAAAGGATTTGAAACCAGACAGTCTCACCGCGGAACCCATCCTTTTAAGCATGGTATCAGATTTCATTCATTCCTACTTTCGTGTATTTGTCAATTTAGCAAACATTCAGTATCTATTATATTCAAATACTGTAATAGGAGAGGAAAAATGTTTAAACAATGAAGTGTAGAAATGTTTTATAGATTACACAACAGGTAAGGGTTAAAGCAAAGGCCCAAAAGAGTGAGTGGTCAAGTCTGGACAAGGAAAGCAGAAGGGAAATTTAAGAGAGATGATGCCTGAAATATGTGTGGGCAGCTATGTGGGAAACTGCACTTCACTGTAAGAGTGAAAATATTTTAAGACAGAGGGAGAGGTGATAATAAGGGCATGGAGGAATGACTGTGTTTAAACTTCCATATAGTTGAAGCAAGGACTGAGGGAAAGTTTAAAGTGAGACAAAATGGCAGAAACCCGGGAAAAAGCCACTGGAAATAGCACGTACTTGGTTCTGACAGTGAAACTTGAATGTGTATCACATTCACAAGCTTCTTCCTGTGACAACATAATTAAATTGAGTGGAACTGAAACCAGTGGAACTTATATTTAAAAAAAAAAATTGCCAAGTGTATTCAACTAGTTTGAGAACCACAGCTACAGGTATGCCAAGCCTCCATGAGCTGGTTTCTGCCTTGCGTGCTCTCCAGAGCACCACAGAGGACTTCATCTTTCCTCTTAAAAAGGTGAGTCCATTCCTGTTCATTTCTCCATTGAAAAAGCCAGTCCTTGTTGAGCAACTCCACCTTAAATACCTTCTTAACAGAGTTGCATCACTTCATTCCATTCTATACAGTTTCACAGTGCCAAGCATCAAGAGTTATTGTAAAGGTGACGGGGAAAAAAAGAGATTTGGCTTTTAGAATCTCAACATCTAGTCATCAACAATCTTCTTTCCATATGTCATCATAAGAATGTACCATAATATTTCTACGCTTAGTAATATTTGCATAAAAGAGCTTAAATAATGTATGGCCTTTAGGTGGCTGGCATTTTTAATGTTACACAGTGAATCCTGTCTTCATGGGTAGGAGTTAGGGGCCCCACTACATTAATGGCCAGGGAAGGTCTTCTGACTCTGAGCTCTTGGATTTTCCACCATACAATGTTCCTTCTCTCTTTGGGTAAATTCATTCTAGAATTCCCCCTTTGATGCATGTTCTGTTCTTTCTTAACTCTGAGCATTCACACATACGATCGTCTTTCCTTGAATCCTCTTTCCCTCTTTTTCACCTGTGAACTCCTACTAACCTTTAAGATCTATGCTTAGAAACACTTCCCCTGTCAAGCCCGTTTTGACCACCAAAATTGTGATTGGGTGCCATCCTACCTTCCCCTTTAGTAACCTGTATTCTCTCTAGTAGGGCACTAACACGTTAGTAAATATCTATTTAAGTGTTTATACCTTTTAACTGAAAGCTCCCTGAACACAGGAGAACAAATATTTCATTACTTTTTGCATTTCCAGTGCCTAGCAGTCTCCAGGCACATTAACAAGGTACCCAAGTTATATTTTGATAACTTAGGAATTAGCATATGGGTGCTGTTTCCGCTTTATTTCCTCGCTTGAGGAGGGGGTTAATTTTTACTTATTTCAATATACCTACAACAATCTTGCAGCTGCAAGCATGCATTTAGTTCTAAGGAGCTACATCAGTAGAATATTCAGTGCTTCTTTTTGTGATAATATTTGACATTGAAGATTACATTAAAATTGATGTTGGTGTTTGTACAGACATTTTTCAACGTTAATCAAACAGTGACAGGGAATACTATTGCTACAAGTTATGAAATTAAGTAGGTGGGGAGTGATACAACCATAAGCTATAGCAACTCTAGTTTTTGTTTGCAGGGGAAGATGTAAAACCCGAACTACTGAATCTTACTTCCAGTTTATCATCTACTTCTACAGCCATAAAATATTAATCTACAAGTCACCTTAAAAATCCTCCATCTGACTTCCAAACAGCATAAGAATTCCTGCAATATCTATGAAAAATGGCCCTCTACTCGGTATTTTAATTTTTCGAAACAATCTCCTCACTTTGCGATAATTAAAAATATCCAAATAGTACCAATAAGGACATTAAGAACTATCTTTTATAAGGTTTTAATCTGTACTGAGCATAGTGCTAGTTGTTGAATGTATACAGACATGACACTCTCACAGCACCCATATGAAGTATGTGTTATTCCCTCCATTTCACTAAAGGCTAATACAGCCAAGGCAGAGAGAAAGCAACAGAATAAGTCCAAGGTTCACAGCTAGCAGTTAGGAGTGATGAGATTTTATATTACTGGCTCAATGACTGCAAAAGTTAAAGCCTTTCTTATAAAATACCATACAGGTTCTCAAAGAATGTGTTTTCTTATATTTAGTGAAAATGTTTACTTACCTAACTTCATATACTTATTTTAATTTTGTCTTTTAGAGCAGCCAGAAAAATTTCATCCTCCTTTTTCAAACCAGTCCTTTAGGAATTTGAAAATACTTGCCATGCATTCTCTAATACTTTCTTACTATGAATTGGAATAGTGCCCTTATAAAAGAGCCTGAGAGAGGTCCCCTGTCCCTCCTGCCATGTGAGTTCACAGCAGAAAGATGGCCATCGAGGAAGAGGACACACCAGACACCAAATCTAGCAGCACCTTGATCTTGAACTTCTCAGACCCCAGAAATGTGAGAAATAAATTTCTGTTGTTTGTAGGCCAATCTGCTCATGATATTTTGATATTTCACTGAATATAAGAAAATAAAGTAAGGCAATCTTAGGGATCAAATTGTGTCCCCCTCAAATTTTCATATATTAAAGACTCAACCCTCAATACGTCAGAATGTGACCTTATTTGTTGATGGGTGTTTATGAGTTCTTTTTTTTTTTTTTTTGAGACGGAGCCTCAAGCTATCCCCCTGGGTAGAGAGCCATGGCATCACAGCTCATAGCAACCTCCAACTCCTGGGCTCAAGCAAGTCTCCTGCCTCTGCCTCTCAAGTAGCTGGGACCACATGCGCCCGCCACAATGTCCGGCCATTTTTTGGTTGCAGCCATCATTGTTGTTTGGCAGGCCTGGGCTGGGGATTCGAACCCGCCACCTTAGGTGTACGTGGCTGGTGCCTTAGCCGATTGAGCCACAGGCGCCGAGCTGGTGTTTATGAGTTCTGACAATTAGGTTCAGGAACTCATCCTAGAAAGAGGTATATACCTCATTGCTGAATACAAATATGGTCACTTTTGCAGTACCCCCTTTGGGAAGCCGTGCACTGATGCCAACATCTAGTTTGCCCATCAAGGCAATTTTGGAACTTTTTTTGGAATGACCATCAGAGCTGTCATCCTACGGCACACAAAAACAAAGATAACGAACGCCACTTAGCAAGACACTGCTACATGTAGACAGTAACACAGCTGTGAGACACTGATATTCCAAGGTTATTAAAGTTCATCAAATTGTACAGTGCTGCCCACATAAGCACATGGTGGCCAGTTCAAGGACCTAATTGTCAGATCACATACAGAGGTAATCAAGTTAAAGTAAGGTTTTTAGGGTGTAACTTAGTCCAGCCCAACTGCTATCCTTATGAAAAGGGAATTTGGATACAGAAACAGGTATAGAGGAAAGTTGATGAGAAAATACAGGAATAACAGCAGGTAGCTCTGAGGAGAAGGCCTAGAACTGACCCCTTAGGGCCCTCAGAAGGAACTGATGTGCCAATACTTTGATTTCAGTTATCCAGCCTCTAGAACTGGGAGACAACACATTTCTATCGTGGAAGCCACTCACTCTGTGGTAGCACCTTGTTACAGCAGCATTAGAAAACTCACAATATCTATGGATTCTTCAACTGCCTTTTACAACACTTTGTTATACGTGTGGATTTTGCCCACAGGCATTTCAAAGTATCAATACTTCATAGGAAAGCTGACACCACGAAGAAACAGATAAAGGTCTCATAAATTAATACGCATCATTATGAAAATTCTGAGATACACAAAAAAATCAAGAAATGTAAAATTCACATGGCTGGAAGCAAATGCAGCCCTCCCAGCAACACCCATAAGCTGAGCTATTTGAAACTTGTAATAGGTGAACCAGAAAGGAAACTGTGGACTGTGTTTCTTGGAAGTGAAATTAATGGACCACCAAGACTTCCCTAGTGACTCACGTGGAAGAAAGGAGTGGTTAGTTTAATATTTTTTTTCTAGTTACTGTTCCTCAATTAACACAAGTTACCTTGGCTTGTAACAGCTAAAACTATTGACTCAGAGTAAGCTTCTGCTTTTCAGACTCCACAAACCAAGCTTTGAAACGTTGTTGGAAGGGAATCTTTCTTCATGAAGTCAGCAGCTAATTAATCATAGATACAATGCTTCAAAAAAATGTACTTCCTATTTTTCTTCCTCTTCTTTCGTGGATGATGTGAGAATGGAAATGCATATGTTGTAGTACATCCCACCTCAGAGTACTAAACTGAAGATACTCTAAATAGTATATGTTTGGAAGTAACAACCATAAAGCATTGGAGAATCAATGACATTTTTTGAAGACGTTGCCGGTGAGCAAAAGTATCTTCTGCATCTATCATAGGACTAGTGTAGCAAATATATTAAAAGTGGTATTTCTAATCAAATACATATTCAGTGATAGCAGAGTGAAAGTTGAATGGGCATTCTCAAGTAACTACTATCTTTCCAAGAAAATGACCACTGTTTGAGAAAGAAAACATAAATCACGATGCTGCCTCTCTGCGGATAATGCAACGTAAGGTGTTTTCTAACGGTAGTGATAAATCCTCCCCAGTCTATCTATATTCTTTAACACTCCGATGTATATATGATCATAAAACTTAGACTTGGTTTTTTAAATGTTCAGCAACAAGTTTTTATCTTGCCAAATCAGATAACTTCGATGAATACTAAGCATATGACTTTGAATTAATGCCGTGGTCCAAAGGAGGTAATGAATCAAATTTCAAAAGCATTTCACGTGAAGACATATATGGAATACAGGCCTTAGCTTTACCAGAATAGTCATATTTTATAAAAATTTCAAATCTTGTGACACGGCATGTTAGTAAAATTACTAAAGTCTCACTTTATGAACATGAACTCATGCAAATGCAAGCTTTGCTTTTTCCCAAATGCTCAGGAAGTGCATTATTTGACAGACATTATTCGAAAACCAATCTGAATGAGTTATAAAAACAGCATAATGCTGCTTTATCATTTACCCACACACCGCCTTCTCACGCATCTCCTGTAACCCACCTATACTTCCTTGGGTGGTTTGGGTGACTCCTATCTTGTTATTTTAACACTAACTATGATAATTTAAGAGCTATTTTTTTTTTTTTTACAACTTGTAGCAATGTCATACAAGTATTTACTAGGAAGTGAAGCTTATGCTAATACTACACTCTTGATTATCAGTAATATTGGAAAAAGAAATTGGATGTACTATACGGTATACAGAATTCTCCGGAAGGTAGTCTTCTACAGTGGTCTCCAGTGATCTCCACTCCTTGGTATTTATAACCTGTGTAATCTCCTTCTCTTGAGTGTGGGTTGAAGATAGCAACTCACTTCTTTTTTTTAATTAATAAATTAATTAATTTAGCAATTCACTTATCATGAATAGAATATGGCAAAAGCAATGGGATATCATTTCGTATATTAAGTGAGAAAAGACTGCCTTCTGGCTTGTTGGCATTCTCTTCTTCTCCCTTATTTCCTCTCTTTTCCCTTCTTGTTTGGACGTTTTAATGACACAAGTTGCTGTGTCACCATATTAGGAGCTTCCCTATGGAGAGACTGATGTGGCCAGGTACTGAGAGTGACCTCAGGACAATAGCCAGCAAGGAACTGAGGCCCTCAGTCCAACAGTCCAAAGAGAACTGGATTTTGACAGCAACCCTGTTCCAAGTGAGCTTGGAAACAGATCTTTCCCCACGTGAGCCTTGAAATGACAGAAGCTCCTCTTGAGACCTTGATTGCATTATGACTGTGAGAGACACGGGCCAAAGGACCTAGTTAAGCCATGACCAGGTTCCTAACCAACAGAAATTGTGAGATAATAAATATTACTAATTTAAGTCACTAAGTTTATACAGCATTAGATAACTAATTCAGGGACAAAGGATCACCATATTTTATTTTTAGTCCAGGAAAACAGACTCTGTGATGGGAGAGAAAGATAATGGTGAGAAAAGAAAAAATAGCATAGAGATAAAATTATATTACACTGGTTCTGGAATCAACATTTCTAAGAATGCATTTCTTCTCTTTTATGTTTTTTCTTATGGAAACATTAATCTCGACTTGAATGGTTTTGGAATTATGTGTGATCTTCTAAAACACGTCTCTCACTCTAAAAATGACTTGATTCTACTATACATTTTGATTGTTTTCCTAAAATAATAGAATCTTATTATTTCTATAATCTGAAATAGCACTTCCAGGTATGGGAAAGTCTTATTCTTGAACTGCTGGTAAGTATAAATTGAATATTTCTCTAACTCAATATATCTGTAAACTTTTGACATAAACACCACAAAGAGACTGATAAGCCTGAGTTTGTGGAGTGGTGCTCAGGAAGGCTAAATTCAAACATTGGCTTGTCACAGCAAAAGAACCAACCAGGCATGGCAGTCTTAGGTGAAGCGCACGTTTTATTTTTTGTTTTGTTTTCAGCCTCATGTTTCTTTCATTTAGGATTTGACATCCTTTTAAGGCACATCAGTACTTTCAATCTGACCAGATACCAGAATCAGCCATCTTTTGCCTCTTTAGCAGAAATAATTCTTGTTACCTTGAATTGAAATAGTTACTATATCTGTAAGGATGAGATGCTTCCTTCTGCCTGTCTTTAAGAGCACGTCTTGCAGATACTTAATTCACACGCTAGCCTTCTGAGGTCAGGATTATTATCCCTATTTAGAGGATCTTGAAACCAAGGCAAAAAGGTTGAGTATTTTATCCCAGGTCACGAGAGGGATCAGTGCCTATGCTAGGATTATAGTTCAGAAAGCCTCAGAGTCCAGGACCTATGCTCAGACGGCACTTATTTCAGGCTGACTTGGCCTACTTAAATGATTCCTTCCTCCCTCACTCTAGGGCCCTCGGGCGAGTATTTGAACTGCTGTCAGCAAAAGTGAAAGGGGTCTAGAGACACAGTCTATGAAATAAGCCAGACATTGGTCAGTTGCAGTTGGACTTCAAACAGATTTTTATACAGAGACATTTCAAAAAGATGTTTTTTCTATGTAGGGGTATTAAAGCAATTTAGTCAATCATCATTAGTCTTCATCTTATGCATTAGAATTCTAACTATTTAGGAGTGGGAAATATCAGCAAAAAAAGCTTGTATAATAATGATAGGTGTTATTACAGAAGTTTCCATAGCTGTTGGCGTATATGCTGGAGCCTGGCTCTCCATTCAGAATTTTCCCCAACATGAGCCTATATGTTTGCACTTATATTTAATTTAGTTTCTAGCGTTTTGAGAATTGTACATTATAGGATGATGCAGGAAAAATAAACACGTGTGTAGGTGTGTGTATTTGCTATTAGTGTTAATATTAAGCTCCTGAGTAGGTGTGAAAGGTGAAGAGAAGTTCATGAGAAATCTTTTTAGAGTTCTGGACTTGGAGGCAGAACACCTGGCTTTGTTTATGCTTTTTGTCAGTTTTTTGATCTTAAGCAAATCACTTGACCTCTCCGAAAGCATAAAGGTAAACCAAATGTGTCTTGCACAACAAAGAGTTAAGTGTAGTGGGAACACAGAGAAGTCAACCACCAGCCATGACACAATGTAACTCGTGCTATATGAGCATTGTGACCAAAGTGTTCAGGGAGAGTAGAGGTAGCAACATTCAAGCCTAACTCTGATTTTCACTGCATACAAAACAGAAAATACTTTAATTAGAATGGCCATTTTTCAGGCCAGTGGCATGAGACTGCCCTAGGTTCAGCCCCCTGGGATAACTAGACCGTTGAATGACCAGACAATTTGAGATAAGTTATAGGAGATGAAGATGGAAAGGAAGAAGGGGGCAAATCTGGCACCAGTCTAGCAAATCTAGACTATCCCATGAGAAGAAGGGAGCTGTTCATGAACCCATTCATTCATTCATTCAAATGTATAATTCAGGCACCATAGTAATATCTAACAGAGACACAGAGCTTAAAGATACAGAACCTACTTAGAGAGAACTCTCAGTGTGGGTAACAGAATTGTTTAAAATGTAGACAAGTAAACAGGCAATTACAGAATAGGAGTGAGAACCACCAAAGATCAATGCGTAAGAGCACAGAGGCAGAGTGGCAAAATATATATTCTGGCCCAGGAGAGTCAGCAAAGATTTCCAGCAAAAAGGGGTGCCTTGGGTGAGTCCTGATGGAGAAGCAGGAAGAAAGGAAGAAACAGGAAGGGACAGGATTAGGGGTACAAAAACAACATGTAGAGAGACAAGAAACATGAAACTGGGATTCCCTCTCTAGATTATTTGTAAAGCTTTGTGAAAATGTCACCCAGTTTTCCAACTTACCACAGTGTTACAGCAAGAACGCACCAACAGGGCTATGGAGCACGGGAAGGAGAGCCAGTGAGGAACAGATTCAAACAGCAGAAGCCATCCTTAATGTGTCACAGAGGTGGCACCAGAATCCAGTCAGCATGGTACTATGCCAGGTGCTTTTCACTGCTTAGGGGCAGGGTGGTTGAACATTAATTTGTTAAATTAAGTTCTAATCATATTTGCCTCTTTCAGTTGCTGGTTAGGAAATAATTTACTATTCTTATCAAATTAATTATAAATTGAGACACTAAGAAATAAAGAGTTAAGAAATGGGGTTAAGAAGGCTGATGCTGGAGGGAGGTGGAGGAAACTATTACAAAGGAAAGGGGATTGGGCTGGCAACAGAAAGGGAGGGAGACACGTGTTTGCCTTTCACAACACAGTCTCTCACTTGTTCTTTTTCTCTCTGTATTTATATGACTCCATTTAAAAAAAAAATGAAGGCACTCAAAGAAGCCTTTGAGTCGCATTTTATATAGTTAATTATGAAAAAAGTATTTTGTTTTCATTATTTCTTCTTAATATTATCTTTTGTTCTTTAAAATTCTCCCTTTCCTGTCTATAGTGTTTTTTTTTTTTTTATTTTTTTTTGAGACAGAGTCTCACTCTGTCACCCTGGGTAGAGTGCCATGTCATCATAGCTCACAGCAACCTCAAACTCTTAGGCTTGAGCAATCTTCCTGCCTCAGCCCCCTTGAATAGCTGGGACTTACAGGTGCCTGCCACAATGCCCAGCTAGTTTTTCTATTTTTGGTAGACTTGGGGTTTCAATTTTTGGTCAGGCTGGTCTCAAACTCCTAACCTTAGGCGATCCACCACCTTGGCCTCCCAGAGTGCTAGGATGACAGGTATGAGCCCCTGTCCCCTATCCATGTTTTTAAAGATAACAACACAGCTTTCTCTTTCAGAGTTACAATTACTTTGAGGAAAGCATATGTAATTTACGCAGCAAATACCATTACAATGGAGAGAAGCGCATAAATCTGTGAATCCCTGATATCAGTAGTAAAAGAATGTATTGTTTTAACCAATAAAGCAATTGAAAGAAGTATTTGTTTGTAATCATGTTTTAATAAATTAAAACTTTATAGCCAGGCATTGTGGTGGCAACCTGTAGTCCCAGCTACTTGGGAGGCTGCAGCAAGAGAATCACTTAAGCCCAAGAGTTTGAGATTGCTGTGAGCTGTGACATCACAGCACTCTATGCAGGGAAATATAATGAGACTCTGCCTCAAAAAAAAAATTAAAACTTCAATTGTCTGCTTTAAGTGTCTGACAATCACCCCCCCACACACATTTTATGCAAATATCCTTGTTGAAAATTTTAAAATAACAAATAATAGTATTTCTATGCTAGGTGATGGTGAAAGTGTGAATACATTCCAATAAAATTCATATCCATTAACATTTATACACTCTATTTTTCCTTCCTTTGCTTTAAAAGTGAACATTACATACTTTTGACAATGTACTTTAAGAGACATCTTTAAGATAAGATGAACAAAATGAAATCTATAGTTATCTAAATTTTAATAATTTTAGATGGTTCAGCATAGTTTCTGCTTTTCTCCATAAGCACACTGTTATTGTAATAATAAAATATATTTGCTGTAATGATATTTATATGTCTGTCTCCAGATTAGGAAATTGGAAGAAAATGTGACCTTATCTAAAGAGTTCTATCTGTGAGTTGGTAATTTGGTAAAAGGGTGACTTATTAGACAGGACTTTGAGGTCAACTTGAGCATATCTAAGGAGCAGATAGGGGCTGGTAACATTCATGGATGAATGATTTTATTCTAATTCTTTCAACATAAGTAAAATTATACAAATATTTTAGCTATCATGAGAAAACAAACAAATAAACAAGTCCATCATATGGTTACTTAATTTTAGATACTAACTTGATCTTAGCCAAAAGGCTGAGAAGCAGTGCTACTTAATTTTAGAAAAGGAAACTATGGATAAATGTAAATACTGGGAAAAAATGGAATGAAAAGTTTAAAAAAAAAACTCTTTAAAATCATCAGGAACTGGGGGCTTCTGAAAAGCATTTTCTTGAAAATCCAAGTGAAATGGCTGGCGCATATTAAAAAGTCTGAACTATTAAATGAACTGCTTCTATGGTTACGTTGTAAAGTAAAAGGAAAAAAAAAACAGGTTGGGGGGGGGGGGATGTGGTGAATTAGTTAATTGAGGACCGAAAAGACCACACAATGTGGCAGAGCATATCAATTTGAAGCCAAATCAATCCATATTTCCTGAGGTTTAATGTGTCTATTTCCATGGAGGATACAAAGAAAATAGAAGGCACATCACCTGCCCTGAAGGGAGCTTATTATCTTGGGGAAATAAAATGTGCTGTAGAAAATACCGAGGAATAGTTCAAGGCAATAGTGCTAAAGAATATGGGAGCGTCACTGAAATTACAGCTGCTGATGGGGACAGCTCTACCCACAGAGGGTCAGAGGGTTATTCTGGATTTAAGGGGGGGATTTTAATGAAGTTTAGCATTTGGATTGATCAAGAGCAGGAGGAGGAATCTTTGCATATCAGAATCAGAAAAAAAGAAAAAATGAAGAAAGAAATGAAAAACTTGTAAGAGAATACTTGTAAGTGATGACATGTGCCCACAGTGGGGCATGCAGATAAAATCAGAGGGTCATTTGTGTTCACTGAGGGTGATATGTGCCCAGCTTATTGCTAGCGACAGCAAAGAAATACAGCAAGGGGATATTTCTGCATTTTTAAAGGCTCATTTTCTTGTATAAGAGAAGAGAGTGACACATGAAATGATCTGCCTTATGATGATAAGCTTCTGTTATGTTTACTTGTGTGACAAAACCTTACATTTACCAGAGTTTAAAATGGAGAAAGGAACAGAGCAAGAACCAGTGATTTTAGAACGGAAAGACAGAGACCTAATCTTTGAGTGACGGCTGGAATTCCGATAGGTACAAGCGGGCAGAGAGGGCATTTCCTGAAATTAGCTGAATTTGATATTTTGCAGCTAATCTTATGAGAAACTACACATATAAGGGATCCAAATTCACTTGTGTTTGAGTAGATGACTTCTTTTTGACACGTTTATGCCAAGTTCATATTTCCCATGGTAATTTTGTTTCCCTTTCATTTTCCTTCTGAATATGATTCTAACTGCCTGTCTGACCCTTGAGGCAGGGAACTTTCTGAAATCTAAGGCTTTCTAGTATTATTCATCTCAGCTAGGGAGAAGTCACGGATGAGAATAAACAGTATGTCCTTTTCCTAATACTATTTTAAGTACAAAAGCCTGTTAAATGTTTAGGCCTGGTGGATCTTGCCTGTATTCTGGCGTTTTGGATGGCTGAGGTGGGAGAATCACTTGAGGCCAGGACATTGAGACCAGCCTAAGCAACAAAGTGAGACCTTCTCTCCACAAAAAAATTAAAATAGTCAGGTGTGGTGGTGCACAGCTGTAGGCCCAGCTACTGTGGAGGCTGAGGTAAGAGAATTGCTGGAATCCAGGGGTTCGAGGCTACAGTGAGTTATGATCACAGCACTGCACTCCACCCCGGGCACCCAGGGTAATTAACTTAAGATAATTTTGCTATATTAGTTATTATTGTTACTATTATCATTATTGCCTTAAAGTATGTTTTTACCAAAATTTGACTGTAAGATTTAGGTAGAATTAAGGAATATTTTGGACAGCATAAACAAATGTATTCAGTTTAAAAAGCAGTAATACTACTATCCACTGCACTGGGGGAGATGTTTGGTGAGAATGTGAAGTTGAGGTCGCTGGAACACAGATAATAAAGCTGTGGTTTCATCATGACGAAACAGAAATTCCATTTCTAAAAAAAAATCTGAGAAGTGGTTAGTCTTCTAATATAAGAGAGTGAAACACACACACACACACAGATGCACACATACGCACATATTGCAATTGGGAGCCTTAAAACATATCCTGAGGTTTCTCTCTGGTTTTATTTAGCCCAAAGTGAACACATTTCATGAAGAAAATAAGAATTGCTCACACTAGGCTGAAAGTGATGGAAAGAAATTGTAATCCTCCTCTCTAACCTCTCAGGGGCTGAGTGTTAGGCTGGTGCAGCAGGGACAGGCTGGTGGAATGGCCAAATTTGTGAGTGATGGTGAAAGCTACTTCTCTCCCTTCAGCATGGATTTGACTGGCCAGTAATGTGGGCAATGGCTGGCTTCCATTTTGTTATATATCAGTGACTTGGCAAGTGCTTTTACCTTTTGATCTCCCAAATGAAATGCTGATAAGCTGCTAAATGTTGATTAAAGTGTTCTACAGGGTGGCCATAAAGTTTGTCTGCAATTTAAACAGTTGTAACTATAACCAACTATAACATTTGCTTCGATATGGTCATTTTCAAAGCAATAGGAAGACTTTCATATTATATTTAGGAGGTGGATATGTTGCGACCCATCGGGCTCCTATGGCCCTGGTCTCGGTTAGTGCAGGAAGGAACCAGGCAAGAAGCGGATTAGAAGTACAAGCTTGGCTGAAGGCCTGTGGCTCAATCAGCTAAGGCGCCAGCCACCTACACCTAAGGTGGCAGGTTCGAATCTCCAGCCCCGCCTCCAAACAACAATGATGGCTGCAACCAAAAAATGCCGGGCGTTGTGGCCGGCACCTGTGGTCCCAGCTACCTGGGAGGCGGAGGCAGGAGACTCGCTTGAGCCCAGGAGTTGGAGGTTGCTGTGAGCTGTGATGCCATAGCACTCTACCCAGGGGGATAGCTTGAGGCTCCATCTCAAAGAAAGAAAGAAAAAAAAAAAAGAAGTACAAGCTTGTGGAAGGCAGGCTAGCCCTTACTTCCCGCATAGCCCCGAGCAACCTCCGCACCAGTCTTATATTGAAAGGGAATGATACAGGTGAGGGGAGTAATTAACAATGACTACGTGCTGAGGGCACAGGCTCCTCCCACAAGGAACTCCTGTGGAGGAATGGACCAAGGTCCATGCCTCAGCTGCAGATCATTTTGCTTGGATGTTGGCATCTCCTACATGAATATATTTAGGAGACAGAATTGAAAAGTGACAATCCTAAAGATTAGAAATATCAGGAATGAAATTCACGATCCACTGCTCTTTGTCTTGGGCTTGGGTTAGCCTCTCTCAGCCTGAAGTTTCTGATCTATTCATTGAGGTTAATAAGCCTGATCACATAGGCTTGTTTAGAGAACTGTATGTAATAACCAATGCAATAATTCTTCTACCTTGGTGAATACTCAATAAATATAAATCCCCTTACTCAACAAGAATAAGTCACTGAAAATTGGTCTTGTTTCTAGAAACTGGAAGTTACTGCTAACGAATTATAGGCTGAGGATTTTACACTGTAAGAATGATGGATGAAAGACATATCTCCAATGCTTTTTCCACTCATTTTCATTAATTACACAGATACACCCAAACTTTTTGATACAGCAATGAAAGGTGAAAATCTGTAATTAAATTAGAGAAGTTGTGCTTTTAGAATTAAGCATGGGTAAAGCTTATAGAGCACAGAAGGCTGAGTGTTAAGAATCCTATTTGCTAAGTGGTTCACTTCTTGAGCTTTGGGAAAATGACCCTTTCATAATTTTAAAGAGTTTGTGAATTCCCCTTCAAGGCAGGATCTTCAAGGGGAACTGAATATAACCTCTCTCTAATTCCACTTGGTATTTCATTTCTCTTTTGTTTGCAAGGTATTAATTATTAAATGTGCTTCATATTGATAATTATACTGCATCTTATTTATTAATGACTCGCTATTAAGCTTAAACTTAATATCTCCAGAGGTTCTCAGGTCTCCACTTTTGCAGGTCATTGCTCTTTTTCTCTTTGCAGGACTGAGAGCTGAGAAGGCTTCAAGCTTTGGGGTTTAAGGTGATGGGTCTTGATGGTGTGATTACCCATGACACAGTTCATTACCACTAATAGAGTCACCCATGCAGCCAAAGAGAGAAAAGTGAGCCTGAAAAATAGCGAACTAATAAGCAATAAATTATTACACCAAGGGAAAGCAATCATACCTAAGAGCGCTAAATGGCCAGAACCCAGTAGAAAGATCCATACTTTATATTTTTTCTGAAGAGTGTGTCTCTTTTGGTTCTTTTTCAGAAATACACAGCTCATTTTCAAAGCATGAAGATTTTTGTCCACTTCTTCTTTTGATTAAAAGTATATATGGGAAGAGACATAACATAATCAAGGCAAAAATTGAGTTTATTCTTTACAATGCTGCTTCATATACCCCATTTTTTTTTGTTTGTGTTTCTCTCAAATTGAGATTTATACTTGAATCTTTACATTCAGAATTTTAGTGACATAGCTTGCAAATTTATATAGCGAGAGGATAAAAGTTCACTAGCTTGTTTCAAAGGAGAAAAAATATATATTCTAACTAGTAAACATCCTTAACATGCGTTTGAGAGAGAAAGATTTAATTCACAACACCCAAACCCCATAAACCTGAGGTCTATAATGCCCATATGGCGTCTTTGAGACAATGGTGCCTTTGATGCCTGGGTCTCTCCCAGTTGGGAATCACTCTCCTGGATGACGTAATCACATTCTACTGAGCAGATGAGCTTTTCCACCCCTCCACCCCAAAGGGATCTCCAGCAGTTGTTCTCTTGAGATTTACTCCTCCCATATCTACCTTATTTTGGAGTCTACTCCCTGTATCTCCAAAGTAACCCCTTCTGATTTTCATCTCAAGTAGCAAAAATTCTTAATGAACCTTTTCCCATGCATAAGAAGGAAAGCTTCCCTTTTGCTCCAATGCTCAGCTGAGATTCTGAAGCTCCCATCCATCCCTGAAATTAGAAAATCCAAAATCTTTCATCCAGATAATTATACTCTCCAGTCTTTTCTTTAATGCTTAGCCAATAGCATCATTCCCACTGATCCAAGGTAAAACACTGTCCTTCATGGTGGTTCCAGTTTGAATATCTTGAAGTCCATTTTGCATGGTTTCTTTCTTTCTTTTTTTTTTTTTTTTTTAGAAGAACAGTAAGTGTGCTTGATCAGGAATGGGATATGCTCTTTTTACTTTTTTGTCTAAGAGACTGGAGATATACATACATGTGTGTATGTCTGTGTATGTATGCATATATGTATTTTCAAAAAAGTTCAATTTTAAAATAGTTTTAGATTCATACAAAAGTTGCAAGCTAGTGCAGAGTTCCTGTATACTCCTTACTTGATTTTCTGTGTTGTTAATATTTTACATTACTATGGGACACTTGTCACAATAGAGGTACATTATTACTAAATCTATTCCACATTTCATTCAGATTCCACTAATTATTTCCTAATGTCCTTGTCTGTTACACAATCCCATGTGGGATACCACAGTGCATTTGGTTCTCATGTCTCCTTAGCTTTTGGTGAGACAGTTTCTCTGACTTCCCAATTGTTCTGATGACCTTGACAGTTTTGAGGCATAGCACTAGATATTTTGAGCACTTTCCTTCAATTTGGTTTATCTGAGGTTTTCTCATGATTAGAGCAGGGTTCTGTGTTTGGGGGTGGAAGATCACAAAGGTGAGATGGCATTCTCATCACACCCTAGCAAGTGCACATTCCATTGACATGACTTACCACTGATGATGTTGAACTTGATCACCTGGCTGAGTTAGTGTTGCCAGATTTCTCCAGACTTCATTGAAACAGATCAATAAGCCAACAGTCTTTGTTCAAAATCTATGAATAAGGAGTTAAGCCACATCCTTGATAAGGAAAATTTATATATATTATTCTGAATTTTTCTGTAAGGGAAATTTTTTGCATCTCTTCCCACTTGTTTATTTATTCAATCATTATTTGTATTAGCATCAGTATCTATTTTACTCACTTGTTAATTTCTAAGTAATATCTATATGTAGTGATTGCTCATTTAATAACTCTTAAATGAATTAATGTAACCACAGAGTCAGAAGGAATCCAAGCACTCTCTAATAACTTCAATATGAATTCAAGCAAAAATCCTAGTAGATTCCTTTTGTTAAAATCTATAAAAACAGGAAAATAATACCTACCCTGCAGAATTGTACAAATGCAAGCACAAATCCTGAAATATAAGGAATGGTCCAGTAATAGTAGTTATTCTTATCTCTTAGACATGTTTATTACCTACTTTGGAAGCTTAAGTCTGAGAAATAAAATTCTCTACCATCATTGTGGGCTACCTATATAATGTGATTTACTTTATAAGTTACTGAGACTCAAACTATGGATTGATATGTAATTTCCACCTGTAAAATAATTAATGTTTTGCTAATACATTTAAAAATAGGACAATGTTTATAACATTCTATTGATTCTATATTTAGTTTCCATACCTGTATAAAGTTTTGGACCAAAGATATTTTTGTTCTCCTATAGTTTGCATGTTAGTGTGAATAAAATTGTAAATAGCTTTCTTTTGGTGATACTGTTAGGTCTGTTAGGCTGTTCCCTGGTCCCCCATTTCCCAATGTCAAGAATCAATACTGGTACCAAGTTGAGCCAATGATGGAGCGGCAACAGATACAGAACAATTGTACACAGTTTATTACAGGAAAAAGAAAGAAGGTGAATGACATGAAAGTGAAGAAGAAACCTGTATAATATAAACTATAGGAAGTGACGCAAGGAGGGAGGAATGGATCAGTCTCCATGAGTGGGGAAAGACCATGAAGTCTGAGCACACGTTGCCCTTTATATGCTCACTAGTTTGACCCGCCTTTTTCCTGACAGTATTAATTAGCTTCCACTTTTGGTGTGATTGACAGGTTGGGGTTATACAACAGATTATATAACAAGTTACATAACACATTGGTTATTTAATAGTTTCCCTTTCTATGTATTCATCTTCCCTAGAATCCTTCCTTGAAGTTATTAGAGAATATTTGGATTTCTTCTGAGTTTGTGATTACATTAATTCATTTAAGGGTTATTAAATGAGCAATCACTATATACAGAAAGGATACTAGTTCCACCCCTACGCTAATAGATAGTAATGAGTCTTAGATCATGTCAAGGTCATTAGGAACTCCTTACTGTGTATGGTCCCACCAGGAAAAAGTTCCTAGGCATAATTTGGTTCCTAGCTACAATTTGGTTCCCTCTTTCAACCCTTATCTACTTCCTTGCCACCTGTTTACCCTCCACCAGATATAGCAATACAATCACCCTTTTCCTGCTCCTGTTAGATGATAAAATTAACTAGGTTCAGTAACAGGATTGTACAGAAATAGTGTTTACTATGATTAAGCAGAAGAATTTTTTTGGCACTAAGTCTGGTTGAGTTTCACTCTGAATTGGTACTGAAGCATGAGGGAACATTTGAGATCCTTCTGAGCCCATTAAGAGTTACTATTTGAGCTATCAGTCTATGTTGGCCTTACCTTTGGTGCTTAGCATTTAGTTGTGAATAAAATAGTTCATGATCTTGCTCTCCTGATAATGAGTAGAAAACAAAAATTTTTGAAAGCACATGGTATGTATATAGTGGTGAGTACTGTGGAGAAATGATAGAAAAGATATGAAGGCTGTATGGAGAAAGGGAGTGTAATGTGCACTTTCACATTGAAAGGACTCACTCATTAGCAAGGTGATGTTTAGGGCAAGGCCTGGAGAAAGTGAGGGAATGGACATCTTGATATCTGAGAGAAGAATATTCCAGATGAGGAAATAGCAAATGCAAAGGCCCTGGAAGGGGAGAATGTAGAGAACATTAAAGAAACTAACATGCACCAGAGCACACCTTTGGATATGGATGTTTTACCTTCATGATCAAACTAAAATTGAGCTAAATTAAATATATGTATTATTTAAAAATAATTCATAGTTACGAAGAATACTGAAGTAGAAAGATGCTATCCACAGTAACTTTAATCTTCACTATCTTCATATATTTTATAAATGTACTTCCTTCCTAACAAAATAAGTGCACTGAAATATTTGAGATGCCATTCTCATCGCTTTTGCTGCTAAGATTTGATTTGAGAGTCTTAAAGTTTATGGAGGCTTTTTCTTCCCATAGAACATATAACAAGTGTACATTCTATTCATGTTATATTGTTGGCTATAACCTTTTTATTCCAATGAGATGCACAAATTACCTTGTCATAACCAGATTAACTGGGATTGAGTCAATTTTGAACATGAGAAACAATTATATACTATTGTGTTCCCAAGAAATGTATTCTGTATTATTGATAAAAGTTACAAAACTATACTGTGATATTCATTACCTATTTACTTCCATGTTTGAACTCAATTTAATGATGAAAACACTTTGATTTACAAAAGTATTTAAAATTTTCTCATGGCATTCATATATAAAATGTAGAAGAAACTTAAAAATTTCATATTTTATGCCCAATTCAGGATTCACAGAGGCCTGTGTTTTCTTTGCAGCAGGTAGTCAGATGTCAACAATGAGGGAATAATATTTTGTGCTTGTGGTGTTTATAGGGAGACATCTTCAGATGGGCTATGCCTGCTGTGAGCTCTACTGTCTTCCCTGAAAATTTCAGACACCCCAGGTGGCATCTTCTTTGTGGATGATAATCACTGTATTTGGACTAGAGAAATCTGACCCCCTTTAGTGCACACGCGCATGCCTGTGTGTATGTGTAATTTAATTTTAAATTCAGCTCAATGTTTTGGTTAGGGTAAGAACAGGTGTCTTTGGAAATACTGAAAACCAAATATTTTCAAATGACATTGGGGTGTTGGAGGTAAGTTAAAATTGTATGAATTTGGCTTTTGATTCAATTGCATTTAAAGGTAACTAATTCTTCCCCTTTAACAGTGTTGCATGTGTTTCCTATAGAATTTCTAAAAATGGAGACATAAAATGTTTATAAAGATTGAAAAAGAGAAACAGTTGCGCCAACATAAGTGTTTTTTAATAAAAGAGGCATATTTACCTCTTTTTAAAGCACAAACATTCTACTATCACATGTTTTTGTATGTGCCAAGTAAACAAATTGGTTCTTTGCAGAAACAAAAGGCCCTGACTTGTAGTATTTGCTGCTCTCTGTATGTGCACACTCCCACAATGGTCAATTTCAAACAACCAACAATGTAACAATTGGCTTACCAGATTCCTGAAAATTCCACAATTAGTGAGTCCGTAAGAGCAGGTTCTACCACACCTAGAAAGTTCTCATACTTTTTCTCTGGAAAAATGTGAATATAGGACCTACTTTGGTAATTTTTAGAACTTTCCAAGTTATCTTCTTTCAACTCATTTTTTTTCTGATATTGGTCAGTTTTTGTTAATCTAGAAAGACCAGGGGGATATCCTGAATAAGAAGAATAATGGGACACTTGTAATCTTTGGATTGCTTAAATACTTGTTAAGTTCCTAATGGTACCTGATGTAAAGGGACAGTAGATAGACTCCTGATCTGACTCCTTCCCATGTTATTTTCTTTAATTCCAAGGGATTTCCTATTTCTCTAGAATTAGGCTTTTGGCATCAGTGTTTCATAGTTTCTATTGACCATGAAAATAAACATTAACTGAAATTTGGGTCTTGAATACAGTATTTTCTGAATTTTAATATGACTTAGTTGCAAAATATACCTCTGATTTAATAATATTCATGAGAAACAAACTGTATTAATTATATTTATCAATTATAAAAATGTACCCTTTTTCTAGAAGCAGGAGAGAGAGAGAGAGAGAGTGTGTGTGTGTGTGTTGTAAAAATTAGGAGTATGTATTTTGGAATAAGGAAACATTGTGATGGTGATACTGGACTTTCATACTGGATTTCCAGGCTCTTGGTCTCAGTGGTTTGAAGAATAAAGTGACAGACCACAGGATCAGCAGTAGGTTAGGTTTTATTCAACAAGTGTTAAAGCTCTCACAAAGAGCCAAACCTCCTTGCAGAGCAGGGTCAGCAGTAATACAAGTGTTATAGCTCTTGCTCTCCTGCATGTTCTCTCTCTCTCTCTCTCTCTCTTTCTCTCTCTCTCTGGTCTGTGTTTGGGCTCTCTGCTTAGGGGCTTATATAGGGGCAGTTGTCTGAGTTTTTGGGTCCTGAAAACAGACCACTTAGGAGCAGGTTTTGAAAATAGACCAATCAGGGATGCACTGGAGTAATTGCCAGTGTCTTCCCAGCTCTGTCTGGTTCCTTTTGCGACTGAAACCTCCACTGGGGGAGGGAAGCTCATGCCCCCCCCCCGCCGGCGGGGGGGGGGGGGGGGGGGGGGGGGGGGGGGGGCCCCGGGGGGGGGGGGGGGGGGGCCACAACACATCTGTTTAAGATTCTTCTTGACCTACAATAATATTTCTTTAGATGCCATGCTATTTTGGCTCACAAAATCTCACAAAATGCATTTCTG
>CAUYQV010093626.1:0-11457 GCA_963574575.1 Galagoides demidoff | reverse complement strand
CGGCTCGGCACCTGCGGCTCAATCGGCTAAGGCACCAGCCACGTACACCTAAGGTGGCGGGTTCGAATCCCCAGCCCAGGCCCGCCAAACAACAATGATGGCTGCAACCAAAAAATGGCCGGGCGTTGTGGCGGGTGCCTGAGGTCCCAGCTACTTGGGAGGCGGAGGCAGGAGACTTGCTTGAGCCCAGGAGTTGGAGGTTGCTATGAGCTGTGATGGCATGGCACTCTACCCAGGGGGATAGCTTGAGGCTCCGTCTCAAAAAAAAAACCCAGGATGCTCCGTTCTCATGATAGGAGTTGTTGGCCTAACTTGGCAAAGCTCTCTTCATGATTTTCAATGTTTTAAATGAACCTTCTGCTAAGGGCAATTGCTTCCCACATCCCGCCACTGACAGCCAGTGCTCATGTTACCAGGTAAGGAAGGGGGTCAACAAACAGTGACATCTAGTTCCAGACTCTCTTTGCTTGGTCTCTGTCTGCAGTGAGCTGACCACAGCCAGCTGCCATGTCACATAAGGGCAGCCCTATCTGCGGGGCAATCCCACAATTTCAGAGCATCCGTGAAGGTCTCACTGCCCCCTAGAATGTTTGCCACCCCACTGGCTCCTATTAAGACATCCATAAGCCTCCACGATCCGTCCTTCCCCCTTCATCCCAGGGCGCACGTCCAGGGCAATTTGCAAAGGCTGTAACGTAGGTAATTCCCCAAGGAAATTAGCCAGATCTCAAAGGGAAAGAAGTTTTTAATTTTTGAGGTTTTTAATTTTTGTTTTTTAATTTTGAGGTTTTTAATTCTTGTTGTTTGTTTGTTTTTGCCTTTTTTAATGGGAGTAGGGGACCTTGAGGGTAGAAGTTCTGAGAAGGGGTAAATCCAGAGGGAGCCAGGAAAGAGGGAAACCTAAGAAATTGGAAACCCCCAAACACTTGTGACGCCTTTGCCTAACAACTCGCTTTTGGTCCTCCTGACAAAACTCTACAGCTTTAAAGAGTCTAAATCACTTTCTGTCACCTTTTCTTCTAGATAGGCTAATTCTAATATTGCTGAAGTCTCTTAAGCAGTGCAAGGTGTAAAATAATGTTTTCTGTCCTAACACAGCCTGACATGTAGGAGGCACACCCCCACTGCCGTTCACGCAACGCATATGTATTTTAGGATTAAGTAACTTTTTTATTTCCCATCTGTGCTCTAAGGCTATGCCATATGTCACCTAACAAGGTACTTTCCACGAGTCTTTCATTCAGTTCCCTGCGTGTTGTTCCCCTTGTCCCTTGAAAATTAACCTGTCTGTAATCAACAATCACTTCAACCGCAGCCCAGAGCACCTACTGCAGACGCGGCCAACGCTCGTTTACGGAGCTGGTAATTGAATTAAAACACCGAAAAGAAACAGAAAAACGGAGTGTGCTGAAAAAACAGAAAACACCAATATGAAAATCAGCAAAACCAGAACGAGTTTCAAAAGCTGTAAGGAATGAAATTGTTGTCAGTAAGAATCATTTGTCAGTAACAAGGCTCCAGAGTTTGTGGTCCTCAATACTCAACTGCAATCCTGTTTGAAAAAGGGCAAAAACTATTGCTCAATAGTCCTTCTCGGAGGATGACTTGAAAATGGTTGATTAGTTTCTGTGTATTTTCTAGACTGCCTTGAAATATGTGCATAAGTCTCTCCTACGTCTAGCTGTTGAAATAGCATAGCAGATAGAACTCTTCGTGTTGAATTAGTTAAGAGGGAAAATAATTATTCTTTGAAATTCGATACTATCCTGATACTTGAAATCAGAGAAAAGAGAAAGCAAATGTCTACTGCTTTCCATGGAGTCCTGCTGAGTGGTGTGGACAGGTGGAACGTGTGTGTCACTGATGGCACTGGGGGTCTACCGCCCCACTTTCGTCAATTCTCACGGCTGGCTTAGCTAACGGCTTCCAGTCACAAAATAATATATTGTAAAATATACATACACATATATACATTTTAGACATATTTTATATATGTGTATATATTTTATAATTATTATTATATACATAAATATGGTAATATATATGAATATATATATTCACAGAACTCATTTTCTGAAAATTCCTGTAATGTCCCTATACCAGATACTTTTTAAAAAGAAGCTGACATTTGGGGGAAATGCAATAACTCCCCCCAGCATTACAACAGAAGCCTCTGTAGTACAGGACAGTGAAATCAAATACTCTGACACGGACGCCAGTATCCAGCAACCGGCTTTCATGTAAATGTGATTCAAGAGAAAATAGGTCAGACTCGACGGCAAACAGCACCCAGAAGAGAAAAATCCAAAGAAAAGCAACTGAAACATTTATATCCCAGAAAGCATAAAAAACAGCAAATCCAAGCCACATGAATCAACCACCCTCACTACCTTTTCAACCGACGTTCTTGAGGTCGGCCAGCGCGGGAGAGGCAAGCTCTTACCTGGTGGGCTGGATCACCTGCTTCTGTAGCTCTGCAGACCTACGTGTGAAAAAAATAGAAGCCATGAAGTATAGTACTTCCATTTGAGAAATATTCTGTGCTAGTTTTTTTGTAAAAAATTGCTCTTTTTTTTAATCTTTTTTTTTTTGAGACACAGTCGTACTATGTCCCCCTTGGTAGAGTGCTATGGCGTCACAGCTCACAGCAACCTCAAACTCTTCGGGCTTAAGCGATTCTCTTGCCTCAGCCTCCTGAGTAGCTGGGACTATAGGTGCCCACCACAACATATTCTTTGTTGCAGTTGTCATTATTGTTTAGCTGGCTCAGGTCGGATTCGAACCAGCCAGCCTCGGTGCATGTGGTCAGCGCCATAATCACTGTGCTATGGGCACTGCCCATGCTTTTTTTTTCTTTTTTAAGAGGAAAAAGGTGGAGTGAAACACTGTGCAATGATGAAGTGAGATTAATTTTGTGTTATTTGTTTTTTGTGAATTGTTTGCTGTGTTCACAGATCTAGAGAGTGAACAGAGAAGTGAAGGTTAGTGGTGGTTAGTGCCTACAATGATTTCTGATTTCTACTATATCCACTGATCTATATTACCCTGGGGATTGTGATATCTGATAGCTGTCTTTTTTTTTTTTTTTTGCAGATTCTGGCCAGGACTGGGTTCGACCCGCCACCTCTGGTATGTGGGGTCAGCGCCCTACTCCTTTAGCCACAGACGCCTTTTATTTTTACCCATCTATGTATCTCAACTGAACTGAGGGGAAGGAAAAAAATTAATACCCTTGTCTGTCACCGAAATTTTTATCTAGATACTCAATGTCAGAGGATTATGATGGGAATCTCTTTTCTTTAGGAGGTAAAATCTAGAAAAGCCAGTTGTTCTGGACAAATGTTTACTGAAATCCAGGTACTACATGTAACATTTTTTTTTCAGTCAAGCAACACAAACACAAACTGGGTTCCAAAATATTTTAGATAGATGAGTTATAATTCACTTTCACAACTGTCAGTAGGGTAAGATGGATGAAGCAGAAGTAGTGAGACACAGGGATTCTATCATAAAAAAATCTGAACTTAATTCCAGAACCCTTGGACGTATTGGTATAGGCCAGGGGTTGGCAAACTGAAGGCCAAGGGTCAAACCCAGACTAGAAGCTGTTTCTATCTGACTTGTGAGATAGAATGATTTTTATCTTTTTATTTTATTAAATCATAGCAGTGATTTTTATCTTTTTAAAAGGTTAAAACCAATCAAAAGATGACTACTTCCTGGCATGTGAGAATTATGTGAAATTCGCATTTCAGGGTGCACAGATAAAGTGTGACTGGGGTGCAGCCACACACATTGGTTGACTGTTGTCTGTGGCTGCCTTTCTGCTGTGCTGGCAGAGCTGGGCAGCTGGAACTGAGAGGGGGCGGCCGGCACAACCTAAAACATTTACTGCCTGGGCCTGGCTCAGTGGCTCATGCCTGTAATACCAGCACTTTGGGAGGCCGAAGCAGGGGGATCACTTGAGGCCAGGAATTTAAGGCTGCAGTGAGCTCTAATCACTGCTTCCCACACACTCCAGCCTGGGTGACACAGTGAGACCCTGTGTCTTAAAAAATAAAATGAAATAAATTACTATCTGGTTAAGAAAAAGTGTAATAACCCCTGGTGGCCTAGGTTATAACTGATACATCTTTGTGATGGGGAGGAATCCTGTGATGAGATCCCCATAAATGAAGCTGATTAACTCACTGACAGGTGAGTTCTCTCTCCTGGGTACTCTAGGTCACCCCAGCAAACTCTGTGAGGCTCACTCACTTATGAATAAACCAAGTCCTCAGCTGTCTGTGCTGGAAGTTCTAGGCTGGATTTTCTGACATATCACAGATACTTATCAAAATACCTCTCCCTGATACTAAGACGTTAAGACCATCCTTAATATTTGGTAAGAATATCTGTAACATTATATGGAATTAATAAAAGTAACTCTTAAAAAAAGCAAAGCAAAACCCTTAAGTATATGTAATTATTTATATGAAGAATTCATATGAAGTTTAAAACGTTTATATGATCATATGAAGTTATGTATATATTACATAAGCATTTATATGAGGTTAAAAAAATGGATGCAGCCAAACTGTACTTATAATGAAAAGAACTATGCACATAAGGATCTATATAATACATGTGCTGCAAAGGATTAATTTTGCCCAGAAAGAGTTCGGGCCTATTGCTCAGTCCCTGGCAAAGAACCTCTATTCCAAAGCCCTTGGACGTGAGTGTCATTGTCTATCCTAGACTCTTGGCCTCCACCGGGGAGTCTCGGCTAACACTGGGATTTATGGTGGGGAGGCCTTGGGCCAAGCACTATCAAATCAACCTTTGGTGGGGCTGGAGACGTAGTTCCACCTTGTAGACCAACCAACCAGTTTATGTAACTGAGCCCTTAACAGAAACTCTGGACAGAGTGCTTGGTGGGCGTCCCTGGTTGGTGGCTCTGCTCACATGTCGTCACGCATTGATCCAGGGAGAGGTCGGCATGATCGGCACAACTCCACTGGGAGGGGATCACCTAAAGCCTGCCCTTAGAATGACCCTGGATCCTGCCCCACGGGCCTCTTCCCTTGGCCGACTTGCATCTATAACTCTTCACTATAATAAACCATAAGCATGACGATAAGCCCTTTCCTAAGTTCCATGATCCTTCTAGAAAATTATCAAAGTGTCTTGGGGACCCTTGAACTACCTACTGATGCCAGAAGTGAGCGTGGTATTCAGGATCCCCAAGCTCTGCAGTATATATATACATTTTCTTGACTTATATGCATGCGTCCGTATGTATCACGAAGATCATGCTAGTTATTGCCAGGGTTGTGGAGGAGGGAAAGAGGAGAATGCCATGTGGTTTCTGGGATGCTGACACTATATTTTTCCATCTGCTGGTGGAATATTAACGCATCACTATTCTTGGAGCTGTTCATATATATCTTACATATTCGTCTGTATTCAGACTGGCTCAACATTACAGGAAAGAAAAAACCCTCCATCAAATAAGTTATGAACACACACATTTCAGTGTAGCCACTAAAGCATTCAGCTGCAGAAAGATGACCAGGTTGTCTTCAGTCTTATTACTCAAGACCTATTTCCTATTTTTCATGAAGAAAACAGTCCCGAAGAACCATTTAACAGTAGATGTGTCCACCTGCTCCTACTTCCCACCATTCTCCTGCTAAATACGGCTACTAATTTATAAACAGAAAAGTATGATCTTAGCTGTTTACAATAGCAGGCCTAGGGTGGGAGGGGGAAATAAACAAAACCTCTCCCGAAATCGCTTTATTTTACCTTAATTGTTCAAAGATCATGATCGTAATTCTCATGGCCATGTGAGAAAATGCTGATCTTGATTTATTTGCTATTTGCTGGAATCTTAAAAATCCTGTCCTTCTACTTGTGTGTACCTTAAGGTGACCAGATTTTAACACTGGTAAAGCGGGATCCCATTGGGGGGGTGGGTGGGGCCTGACAACAATGCAAACTTTGATAAGAAGTTCTTGAAAATCAGTTCTCAACAATTATTTGTTATTATTAAAGTTTAACATTATAAAATTAACAAAAATAATATAAAACGCATATCTTGGCAAAATGGCCACATGGCAGCTGAAAACTGTATATTCCCTTCCTGTTCTCCCCGTGTTCCCTAGCTTGTCGTGCATTCTTTCCAAAAATCGGGGCTTTTTAAAAATGCCTTGGGACACAGGACAAATTGTTAAAAATCAGGACTGTCCTGCCAAAAGCGGGACGTCTGGTCACCTTAGTGTATCTTGGAAGGGATTAAATAACTTCAAAGTCTCAGCTCCCTGGTGGAGCCACATATGATCCTAACAGGAAATTGTAACGTCCTCTATGAACAGAAGCTGGGATTTCTCTCCCTGATTGACCACCTACCCCGGTTCTGGGAATACTGTGTGCCGGGGAAATACTTTTTAACTGATCGATCCCAAAGACAATTGAAACCCATCAACTCTTTCCTGCAGTCACAGAGACATGTTCAGGCCCAGTTTCTGGCTTTTATGTTGTCACTGCATTTGTACAGGGCACATGCAAGGTTGTCACACAGAAAGACCATCGTCATCTTCTTCCATGCAAGAAGAGCAGTTCCAAAATAGCACACGATTCTTTACAGCCAGATCGTGAACGTCCTGACCAGCTGTCAGAGTTTAGTATCTGACAAATCTGAGCACAGTCTGAAATACAGATACCATAACGTGGCCATAATAAGGCAAAGCAATTTTAAATATTCATTTTAGCTTCTTAAAATATAATTTATTGACCTTTAAAAAATCCTATAAATCCACATACTTTGGAAGCAATTTTTTTGCAAGATGTGGGGATCCATCCATATATCTCCTATAAAATAATATTATAGGCAATAAAAGTTATGAAGATGTTGGTAACTATCGAAACAGAACAAAGCCTGTCACAGAAGTTGAGTTTTGCTACAGGGCTGTGCAGTGGTGCACTCAGACCGAGTGATACATACAGACTACAGACAGTAACTTACTAGGGCATTTTATAAAGTGACTGTCTCTTAAAAGTCACCCGGATCGACTGTCACAAGTCAATTCCTGGCAATTGCATTACCCAGCTTCATCTGATTTCATTGTTCATATGCCCCTAAATAATCAGGCCACTGTCATCGATCAGGGCCTTGTTCTGACCAACTGAACAACTCAATCAAATTGACCTGGGGCAACCTGTTTCGCTGCTTAGCAGACAGCAGTTAGGAACCCCCAAAGCCTGAGTCAGCTATATCTGAGCCACTTCAATCAATAAACATGAGGCCGCTTCCAAGCAAAGAGCATGGTTATAGAGGACAAGCCACAGGCTGGTACTACTGAATTTTTTTTTTTTTTGCAGAAGAGCTTGGATGCAGTAAGGAGCCCTTTACATCTTAGGGCGGGTTAATCATTCAATGGAACTTGCACAAGCTCTGATTGTTTGGACCCACTCCAGAGATACTGATCTAATATTCTGTGTCGGGGTCTCAGGGATATGCATTCTGGGTGATAATGGTGTGACGTGTCCCGCGCTAGTTGGGGACATTGATAATGGGGGAGGCTGTCAATACGCGGGGGCAGCAGTTTATAGGAATCCTTTGTATGTTTCTCTCAATTTCGTTGTGATCCTAAAACAGCTGTAAAAAATGGAATCTTAAAAGAAATGTCTAGTGGTTAAACCATAAAACAGAATTTTTTTTTTTTGTCAATTTTTAAACAGAATTTTGTTGACTGGGAAGTGATGTGCTTTGTTTAATGGTCACTGCTGGTCTGGACAATCCATAAAGGTGCTATGACTCTTATAGGAAATTCAGATCGGGATGAAAGTCAGTTTAATTCTACAAATATGCGTTGAGTGCACATTATGTTTTTTTTTTTATCTCATGCCATTACCTCGCCTGTGCATACTGTTTAAAACATACATATAACTCAGTCTTTAACCGCAAGAAACAGGCAATCTGACACAAGTAGCAATCATATTATGAGAAATGTGTTAGATCTCGATGAGGAGCTCAGGTTCAGTTCTCCAGGATTTAGAGGGGAAGGAAACAGTATCTTGTGAATATAGATGAAGATACTGTGAGCAGGTATAGTGAATCCAGGGAGGATAGGATTGTATGGTGAGGACAAGTCATCCATGGGGGGTGGCCTGCCAACGGTGTTTAGGGGGCGCTAGCAGGGGCAGAACCAGAGATTGCCTTGTGAGTTTGGGTTCTGGCCCCCAAGGAGGCAGGGCTGATCACAAATTAGGATCAGAAGTTGCACGTCATCTTTAGAAAGAATATGCCTTAAGTAGTTTGGATATAAAATAAAGCCATTTTGCTTTTGACACTGCAGTCTGGTGGGAGCCAAGCTGATAACGTCTTAGTCCCCCAGTTTTGCGAAACCACTCACTCGCTCTCGGCCGCGATTAGTCCCTCTGTGCACTGTCTTACTCCAGGCCTCCTCCTTATCTCAAAGGAACATCAGCATTGGAAAAAGTTTTATTTGACTACGACTTTACTCTTCACAAAACAGTGACCCATATAGTCTCTCTTTGATTTACACAACCAACCCTTCAGGCATTTGGGGCTGACATTTTGATCTCCATTTTGTAGGTTCGGAAACTGAAGCTCAGAGAAGTCCGTTATCCAAGGTCACCCGGCTTTCAACCAGATTCACAGTCCCAGTTCAAAGCCACTTCGACTGCTACCCAACCACTGCCAGAAAGCCGCCTCTATTCACAGTGAGAAGTAAATTAAGAGCGATTTTAAAAATATCCAGTAAGAGAAGTTAAAACTCTTTCTTTTTTATTTCAGTTTTTGGCCAGGGCTGGGTTTGAACTGACCACCTCCAGCATATGGGGCCGGCGCCCTACTCCTTTGAGCCACAGGTGCTGCCCGAAGTTAAAACTTTTCTAACTACAGCACAACCAATAATCGTGTTCAAGAGGCTAGATGTTTTTACATGTAACTTTAAGTAAAATAGCAATGGAAAGTAAAGAGTACAAAACAATTCAAACCTACCATCAGAGACACTGACACAGAAATAGCTGAGTCAACCAGAGGTTAGGGAGGCGTCTTTGACGTGATGCAACATGGAACACGTATGTTATGTTTAGTCAAAAGCGTTTAACGTAAGCGCGTGGGGAATTCATGTCATCAAAACCTATTTTCCATTTTATAAGAAACATGAGAGATAGAGGAATAAACTAATGGGTATAAGGAAGATGTATCCAGGCCTGATCTAGAAGGTGGGGTGTTCTAGCAGGGCACCCTGCCCAAGTTGTGAGGTAAACTGCAGGATGAGAATAGAGCGTGGTGGGAGAGAAGGGCTAAAAAAGGGGCCAGAGGAGGAGAATGTGGGGTGACATCTTGATTGTGGTGATGATTTCATAGATGATTACACTTGATAAAACTTACTGAACTGTACATTTTAAATATGCACAGTTTATTGTACGCCAATTACATTGCCATCGAACTGTTAAAAATGTCAATGGCGAAAGCCATTCCTAGAACTACAGGGGTGCTCGTTGTAAGTTCCTAGATACCCCAGTCTCTCCCTCCAGGCTGGTGTTTTGCCTGAGTTTTCCATTTCATCCTCTCCAGCGGTAGAGGGGTTGGCACGGCTGCTTGCTGGAATCCGTGCCTCTTTGGGGTGTATAATTTCAACAGTCAATTTTATGAAAAGGATTGTGCTCGTGGTAAGAAACGCAAAGAATCATGGGGTTTGTTTGAAGGGTAAAAAGCTACAGCTCACTGCTATTGTTAGACGCTCTGTATAACCCTGGCTGGAGACGGTGTGGGCTAGCCCCTTGCTGAGCGGAAGCTTTATCACAGTCTGACCTTTGTCTGATGCTACCTTGTGTTTTTATTTGCACGTTCCAGAGGACTGGGGGCTGACACACGGGCCTGCACAGAGGCACCTGTGCAAAATCTAATTTGCATAAGCCCACACATCGAAGCCGTAGAATGTTTAAAAGATCCATCAACAGGTACGATATTGCTCCTGCAGATAAAAATAAAAAGGCTCTTTGAAATTTGGGGAACTTAATAACTCCAGCTTATGTGCTCTTTAAGTTATAATATTTCAGCACTGATTTATGTTAGTAGCCGTGACCAGCCTGGCAACTCTCCCTGCGGCCTCTGGTGCTTAAAAACATCTCCATTTCTGTATGCTGACACCTGAGAGCACTCTCTCACGGTGCTGACATCCGTGTTTTCGCTTATATGGAAGGAGCTACATGCAAGAATCCATTTTGAATAGATTATTTCCTCCCCCTCCAAAACAAGTGCTTGGTCCATTTTCACAACTGATACAGGCAGTATCAGTAAAATAGGAAATAGTCCCCTAGTATTTTTTTCTGATTCTAACGCAGAATTAAAGTAAAAAAGTCAGATTTTTGAGTAAAAATAACTATAGCTGCCATAGCTACGTAGCTACTATAATGCAGGTGGATCAATGCATTTATTGAAAGAGTGTGGTGTCTTTCTGTCTTAACATCCTGAAACATCTTCAAATGAATGGGGACCTTTTGGATTGCCTAGTGTGGGATGTATTTAGACACACACAGATAGAATCTCTGTAGGCTGACCACCTCAGGGACTATAACAAACTGGTTACCATACAGAGGTGGTCAAGGTGAGGAACTTCCATAGGGCCTATCAGGTTTATGAAAATTAGGTCAACTTAAGGAGCTGGTCAGTGTAGGGAGGTGATCAGCTACAGAGGCTCTACTTGTATATGTGTGTATGTGTGTACATTTTCATTCCCCCCCCTCTTGTTTACTCCCTCCATCATGCTCTCATCTGATTCATTCTGGAAGGCCTCTGGCTTATAAATGCATGCTGTGGTGTTCACATACACCCAGGTATGGGCACAAGCCAACCTACTGGACCCTGAGAGCGGCTGAACGCTGACCTAGCCTCCTCCTCACAGGTGCACTGCCTTCCTCCTCAGGTCGGCTGTTTATAAGAGTGCTTAATTCAGAGCCTTCCTACCCTTCTCATTTTCAACTTCTATCACCAACTTGAGACTCATCTTTCTTCAAGAAGGAGGTCAAGGGGCAGAAATGGTGTGAATCGCTTGAGACGGGGCTGGAGCTGCTGGCAGTGTTTGGCTACCCGGTGGGGTGCCGGGCACTGGCCAGCAGCTCTACCCCCCTGCCTTATCTCCCCTTGAGAGACACAGAGGGGAGATAGCTCCCCTATAGACCTGAGCGTTAAGAATAACTTGCTGGGCTCAGCGCCTGTGGCTCAATCGGCTAAGGCGCCAGCCACATACACCTAAGGTGGCGGGTTCGAATCCCCAGCCCGGGCCTGCCAAACAACAATGATGGCTGCAACCAAAAAATAGCCAGGCGTTGTGGCGGGTGCCTGTGGTCCCAGCTACTTGGGAGGCGGAGGCAGGAGACTTGCTTGAGCCCAGGAGTTGGAGGTTGCTATGAGCTGTGATGCCATGGCACTCTACCCAGGGG
>CAUYQV010093625.1:0-23941 GCA_963574575.1 Galagoides demidoff | reverse complement strand
TGTTTTTAGTTGTGACAGGGTCTTGATCCTACTCAGGCTGGTCTCAAACTCCGGAGCTCTTAGTGATCCTCCTGCCTCGGGCTCCCAGAGTGCTAGGATTACATGCCTGAGTCACCATGTCTGGCCCCATTTTTATTGTTTAAGTCACCCGGTTGGGGGTATTCTGTTACGGCAACCCTAGCAAACTAAGACAACTAGATTTAAAAAGTTATAGATGGAGAAGACCCCATAGAGAAGCCTCAGGGTAGATGGATGGTCACGTTGTCCAAGAGGGTCCCACATAGGCTGGGGCCATGTTAAATTTTTCTGAAACCTCATAGGTTCCATTGCGATGTCCAAGTAATCCTCTCCTGGCAGAACACAACTTCCTGATGTTGAAAATAAAGAGCTCAACAAAGCCCACTAAAATAATTCCAAAGCCTTCCTGGATATCAAATGACCTTTATTGAAAAGTATTCTGATTAAAAGTCCCAGACACAAGCATATCAGGTTTCCCTCAAAGTGTGTAGTTTTGCCAATAATATTGACTCCTCGTGAGCCTCCATCTGGGTGGTTTTTCTCAGCCATTTCTGATGTCCCTGTCAGTCTTTCCCTTTCTGTCCTCCAGATTAATGGCTTTTCTCTCTCAGTTCCCTCTCAAGACCCCTTCTTTCTTTCTTTTTCTTTTTTCTTTCTCAATTGCAGTTTTTGGCCAGGTCTGGGTTTGAACTTACCACCTCTGATATATGGGACCAGTGCCCTACTCCTTAAGTCACAGGCACCACCCAAAAGTCCTTATTTCTGTAAGCTCTAGTCAGGCTTCAGATGGTCGTGGCCACAAGCAAGGAAGATTTAGCCAAGAGGAGTCACTGGAAAGAGGAGGATGGGAAGAGTGGGTGTGGACGGGGCACCTAAGGGATAGGGTGGGGGGCAGACTGGTCACCAGCAGCCCTTAAGGACAGGGCTAGGGCACCCCATGGGAGACCAAGGCAGAGCCTTCATGAGGTAGTAGAAGTGAGTTCAACACCCTGGGGCTTCTGGCCTGGCTGCCATCCTCCCCCTCCCCAGTTAGTCTCTGTCAGCTTTGTGCCAGGCAATCCCTAGCCTTTTTCTTCCTTGGCTTCATCTGCTTGCTGGAGACTCTCAGGCTAATGTCACCATCCCAGGACTTCTCTCGGGGCCTAGAGTAGGATCTGTGCAGGAGTCAGGCTGGCTGAGGGTGAAGCTGCCTCAGCTTCCCAGAGTGAACACTGGCACACACAGGGCCAGCTCACGGCACTGCTCCGCACTTCAGAAGCTCCGAAGATCTCAGCTGAGTCAGGAGCCAGCTGGGGTGGGAACGTCTAAGGGTTTGGTAAACTGAGAACTTATACTCAGGAGTGAAGACACCGAGCCTAGGCTCACTCAATGCCAGCACTTCTCAACCTTTTTACTGTGCATCTGAATTTTCCTAACACAGAAATTCTGATGTCATAGATCTTGGGAGGGGCCCTGGACTCTGTATTTCTAATAACCCTCCAGGTGGTAGGGACAGTCAAAGGCTGGAATATTTTTGAGTACTGTGGGCCTCTAGTCAGATGTGGTTTGTCCCTGGTCCCCACCCCCCTTAGACCTGTAGTTTTCAGGCTTTAGCTGCATTAGAATCGCCAGAGGGCTGGCGAATCACAGCTAGCTGGGTCCCACCCTCTGGCTTTCCTCGTTTCTCGTAACTTTCCAACCACTGCTATAGAGTAACTGAAACTAGGGTACCATCAGGCCCTACACTAGAGGGTCAGACAGTCCTAGATATGAATTATTTTATTTTTTTTTTTTTTTGACAGTATGGTCTTGAACTCCTGGCATAAATGATCTTCCTCAGCCTCCCAAAGCACTGGGATTGCCACTGGGAGCCACTGCACCTAGCTGGATTTGGATCTGACTCTTATGAACAGTGAGTGTGATCTTGGGTAAGTCATGTCTGATCTCTGGTAACCAGTTTTCTATCTATGGCATGGTGGCAGTGTCCCGCGCTCTGTAGGGTTGCTGAGCAGATGAGAACTAATGTTTGTGAAGACCATCTCAAATGACTGTCCTTAAGACTGGTTTCCGGCTTGGCGCCTATGGCTCAAGCCAGCCACATACACCTAAGGTGGTGGGTTCGAATCCAGCCCAGGCCCGCCAAACAATGATGGCTGCAACCAAAAAACAGCCAGGAGTTGTGGCAGGCGCCTGTAGTCCCAGCTACTTGGGAGGCAGAGGCTGGAGACTCGCTCGAGCCCAGGAGTTGGAGGTTGCTGTGAGCTGTGATGCCACGATACTCTACCCAGGGGGAAAGCTTGAGGCTCTGTCTCAAAAAAAAAAAGACTGATTTCCCAGTCTGTGTCCAACTGCTGCTGTCACACCAGTTAAAAAGTTTCAGTCAATCAGTCAGTTATTTTAGTTACTTGAGTTGTCCTATTCACAGAGTCAAGTTAATTAACCATATAAATAAATAAGTGACTTTTTTCCTCAGGACTCTAAGAAAGTGGAGTCTAGAAAACTCATGTCCAAATAACTCACGGAAAGGCTTATCAGACTCCTGTGTGCACACATTACCTGGGGATCTTGTTCAAATGCAGATGTTTATACAGTAGGTCTGGAGGGGGCTTGCATGTCTAACAAGCTCCCAGGTGTTGCCCATGCCGCTGGTCCCAAGACCATTCTTTTTTCTTCCTTTCTCCTTTCTTTTCTCACTATGTTGCCCTGGGTAGAGTGCTGTAGCATCACAGCTCACAGCAACCTCAAACTCTTGGGCTTAAGTGATCCTCTTGCCTCAGTCTCCCAAGTAGCTGGGACTACAGGTGCCTGCCACACTCCCAGCTATTTTTGTTGTTGTTGTTCTTACTGTTATCATTGTTTAGCAGACCCAGGCCAGGTTTGAACCCACCAGCCCCAGCACATGTGGCCGGTGCCCTAACTACTGATCTATGGGTGTCGAGCCAGGACCACACTTTAGGTAGCAGGAATTCTACAACAATATATTAACACAAAGATTCCTTTATCTTGCCCAGATCTCTCCCGTAATTTTCTCAGACACTCCTTTAGCAAACTAAAGTATGAAAGCTATTCTCTCAGCGATCACCTTAATCGCTGGCTTTTAAAATTTAAGCTACAGCCCAAACAAACCCTGCCCATCTTGCGTCTTGGGGATGCAGAAGGAAGAGAAGGTGGGTCCCAAGTCCCACTTCTACACATAGCAAGTGTTCAATGCTGGCAAATCAATTCTCTTTTCTTTAATTCTTCTGAAATTATGGGGAAAATATTATCTGTCCTTCGAATGGGTCATTTTGAGTCTGGATGATCCACTTTGTCCAAAAGCACTATGGAAATTATAAATTTGCAAAGGAAAAGATTCTTATTATCGTTTTTTTTGGGGGGGGGCTGGGGTCAGGTTTAAACCCACCACCTCCAGTATATACTGGGGCTAGTGCCCTACTCCTTTGAGCCACAGGTGCTGCCCAGGAAAAGATTATTTTAAAAACAGAAAACCTTAGGGCAAACTTTCTGTCTCAATTTATGAAAAACTAACATTATGGGAGCCTTTGCCCTAGGCACAGTGGGATGTATGCTGAAAACAGTAAAATGTTTTGGTGTTTGTCCTAACTTAATCCAAACATATAGTTATGAAATTTTTGAATTTTGACTGCTTCCAAAGAGAGGCATCTGGGTGTGAATGCTTCACTTAAATGTCATTTAAATCATTAAATGTATATTTCATTAGCACATGCACAGCTAGAGAGTTAACAGGTAACAGCACAGGCCTTCTCCAGTTTAAGAATCAATGAATATGGGTTGGCACCTATAGCACAGTGGTTACAGCATCAGCCACATACACTGAGGGTGGCGGGTTTGAACCCAGCCCAGGCCAAACAGCAATGACAACTGCAACAAAAATAGCCAGGCATTGTGGCAGGTGCCTATAGTCTCAGCTACTTGGGAGGCTGAGGCAAGAGAATCACTTAAGCCCAAGAGTTTGAGGTTGCTGTGAGCTGTGATGCCACAGCCCTCTACCAAGGGCAACATAGTGAGACTCTGTCTCAAAAAAAAAAAAAAAAAGGGCAGTGCCAGCTCCATATACTGGAGGTGGCAGGTTCAAACACGGCCGCAGCCAAAAACTGCAAAAAAAAAAGAATCAATGAGTTGTTTGAAACTTAAGAACTGATTTCACAACATAATCAGTGCTGTAAATATTTGGGTTCCCAAGCTAGCCCACAAGCCCATTCACCTCTTACCATAGCTAAATTCAACAACATAAAAGTAAGAGTAAGGATATATAAAGAGCATTACGGATTGAAAAGCCTTTCTATTTCCACTACCTTGAAACCCTCAACTTTTCTCTGATAGAATTCTATTTCATTTCCATTTCAAAGATGTGGAAACTGAGGCTTAGAGAGGTTAAGAGAGTAAGAGATTCTAAATTATAGAATCAGTAAGCAGGAAACCAAGAGCTTGTATGTGGTCTGCTGATGTAAAGATTGGCACGTATTTACCGTCCTCTAGATCAGTCCTCTAGAACCAGTCCCAGTTAACGTGGAGCCCCACATGCACACCTGTCCCTGCTGTCTGCAAGATTCTTCTGCCAGTGAGGAATTCAGAAGCACAGGGCCAGGGGCAGAATATTAGTTAGGAGAGAAAAATTACCTTAGAAGTGGGCCAGGTGCGGTGGCTCATGCCTGTAATCCTAGCACTCTGGAAGGCCCAGATAGGTGGATTGTCTGAGCTCTTAGGTTTGAGACCAGCCTGAGCAAGAGCAAGACCTCGTTTCTAAAAATACCTGGGTGTTGTGGCAGGTGCCTGCAGTCCCAGCTACTTGAGAAGCTGAGGCAAGAGAACCACTTGAGCCCAAGAGTTTGAGGTTGCTGTGAGCTATGATGGTATAGCACTCTCTGAAGGATGACAAAGTGAAACTCTGTCTCAAAAAAAAAAAAAAATTACCTTAGGAGATTCTGAGGGATGCCCTTTGCCCCTTGGGCTCCTGGTTACAAGGAGCCAGATTTATCTCTATTCAGAAGAAACGTTACTGACTCAAACTCAGTTGAGAAAATGGGTATATTGCTTAGGATGCATTCTTGCGGCTGAAGGCCAGGACCTGAAATAATATTGGCCTTTACACATATAAGATGGAAGACAGATTTTTTATCTCTTCTAAAGCCAGAAGGAAGGTGATCCAGGGCTGATATGGGAGTTTCACACACTTCTCAGGGGCCAGGCTCCTTCTATCTTTCTTTCCACTGTCTTCAGGGCTGGTTTCTGTCTTCGAGTTCACTTTATCGCTGCAATTTGACCAGTATACCTCCACCATCATGTCTGCATTCTGGGTAGGAGAAAGAAGGGATAAAAAGGCACATCTTCCAGATGAGTTAGTGCCTTTAAAGCTGGATACATGTCCACACTCAATAAACTCCAAGCTTTGTTCCTATGGAAAAAGGGAGAATGAGTTCTGGCGTCTCTCTGCCTTTTTGGGATTCTGGAGCTCATAGAACTGAATGATGGGGACCAGGCTAAGGTGAACACCTTAGGAATCCAAAAGATGTCTGTTTAGGGCAGTGGTTCTCAACCTTCCTAATGCCGCGACCCTTTGATACAGTTCTTCATGTTGTGGTGACCCCAAACCATAAAATTATTTTCGTTGGGGGTCACCACAACATGAGGAACTGTATTAAAGGGTCGCGGCATTAGGAAGGATGAGAGCCACTGTTTTAGGGGGCTGTTGTGGAATAACTCTGCCTCTCCCTTCAATCTTTATGAATATCAACTAAAGATTCGAACTCCTGGGGGAAAAGACTACCTGAATTTATTTATTTATTTATTTATTTTTCTTTAAAGACAGAGTCTCACTTTATCGCCCTTGGTAGAGTGCTTGTGGCATCACAGCTCAAAGCAACCTCCAACTCCTGAGCTTAGGTGATTCTCTTGCCTCAGCCTCCTGGGTAGCTGGGACTACAGGCACCCGCCACAATGCCCAGCTATTTTTTTGTTGCAGTTTGGCTGGGGCTGGGTTCAAACCCGCCATCCTCAGTATAGGGGGTTGGTGCCCTAATCACTGAGCCACAGGCGCCTCCCAAGACTACCTGAATTTAAATTTAGCCTAGCTGCCCATTGGGTGGTCAGGGAGGTGGGGACCACAGTGGACACCCCACCGATTATACAGACTGGGACAGGATTCTTCCCCAATGGAAATGATTCAGAGCAGAAAAAAGTCACAAGTGTCTTTCAGGCTTCATTTATCCTCCCACTTTGTTCTGCCTGTTGCAGCCCCAGACTCTTCTGGGCAGAAGAAAGTCATGGCAGAGTGTGGTGCAAAAAGAACAGGGCTTTTGAGATCCACAGACCTGGGTTTAATCCTGGTCTGACATTTACCAGTTTTGTGATGCTGAGCCTGTTCCTCTGCTGAGCCTCATTTCCCTCAGCTGTAAGAACAGGGATCATCGTAAGCACCTCCCAGTGTCATGCCCTAACTCCATTTTGTACATGGAGCCAGACCTACTCCATTCTGCTAAGGCCTTTCCTAAGGCCTTTTGACACTTCCCCTTGAAGCTCAGCTGAAAGCTGCAGAGTTTAGCAAAAACTGCAAACTCCTGTGAAACCACAGCTCTCCCTAACAAGCAGTCCCAGTCCCCTGTCCCTTTGCCCTTGCAGGTGTTGGCTTTTATGAAACTCGGCTTGCGGCTTGAGTTAAGGACTCCCCTCCCCTACCGAAAGCAACTTCTAAAGTGTTTGTTCCCCTGCTTTTGGGGTCGAGAGACTTTGAGGTCTCTTGACCACCGGCCAATAAAGGACCCCTGCTTAATTTGGACTCAGTGTGCTGGTGTTTCTCTATTCCACTTGCTTTGGGTATAACATCAGCTGGTTGTGAGGATTAACATACAAACCATGGCATTTCCTGCAGTCTCATTAGTCTTGAGCATGAATGGGTCGCTTTGACAGTAGTAACGCAAGTTGCACTCATTCTTGATGTGTGATCCCCACGTCCCCTTCTTTAACTGTCTACAAGGCCATTTGGGGATGCCCTACATGTGGGCTCCCCAGAGGCTGACTGCCCTCTGCATAGGTGCTGCCTCACCAGTCACCTTGACCATCATCCTTCACTGGGCTCAGGAGTCTTCAGAGTATCAAAGCTGAGCCATGGTCTGGGGAAACTGTACAGAAAACGTTTTCTCCCCTCTTTTATGTTAGTCTCAGCAGGAGGAACATCACTTAGGACTCCTTAGGACTCCCCCCCTCCAACTTCTAGAGTTTTCTTATAGCCTCCCAACTCCCTGAGACTCAGACACATAATCATGGGGCAGAGCCGGAGACGGATCTGAGGTTAGGCTTCCTGGCGAGGTCATCACAGATGAAGTCGTTCCTTGCCTATCCAGAAATCCATCTTCTCTTCTTAAGAAGTGAATCTGGTTTGCAGCTGGGCCATTTACCACCTGGGGCAAAAGACAAGATTTCTCCTTTGGAGTTCAGTATGTCCATGTGACCATGTTCTGGCTAATAGGATGGAAGCAAAAGTGTGTGTATAAGGAAGTCTGCTTGGAGAACTGACTCACCTGGAGGTGTGTGTTTTTTTTGTTTTTTGCAGTTTTTGGCCAGGGCTGGGTTTGAACCCGCCACCTCTGGCATATGAGGCTGGCGCCTTACTCCTTTGAGCCACAGGTGCCACCCTGGAGGAATGTTTTATACTGTCCTCTTCCCTCTCTCTTTCTGCCGACAGCCTGAGTTTGATGGCTGGAGCACCAATAGCCATCTAGGAACATTAAGAAAGCTTGTGGCTGGAAGCTCCATCCTTCGATAGTGGGTCAAAAAGATTGAAATCTATATTCCTAATGTTACTGTGGGATTGCCATACCAGTACTGGGCCATCAGTTCTGGATCTCTTTGCATGAAAGAAAAATAAACTTCTATCTTGTTTAAGCTATAGTTAATTTGAGCCCACGCCCACCCTCCAGCTAGTCAGCTGAAACTAATCCTCATAGGTAGTACCACACTCATGCCATGTAATTCTCCTTTTTTCTTGGTGTGGATTCTGTCCCAGGAGATCTCTCTGTCCTCATGGAAATAGATATTTGATGGGATCTTCCTCCAGACATGTCTAGGTATACCTGTATCAAACCAGGATCTTTATGACGCATAGAAAGTGCTTGGTACACAGAATGTACCAACACATTGTAGCTAATACATGGTCTGGCACAGTTCCTAGCACATGAGGCTCTATAAAAATTAGTCAGCCTTCTCTTTCCTTTACATGTGTTGGCAGACAACTCCTTCTGCCTGTTGGGTCTGGGTTGTAACCCATGAGGCTGAGCTGGGGTGGGGAAAATTCTAGATAAGCAGCTATGAACTGGTTTGCTCTCTAAAAGTCACTTTCCACCCTTCCCTCCCCTGTAGGACCCTGCTGGGCCAGACCCCAAGCTCAGTGGGGCAGCCCTTGTCAATCAATAATACGTTCTGCCTAGGCATGGGGGTGGGAGTCCCAATGGAAGAAGCCATCGGAGCCTTTATCCTCAGTGGTGTCTTTGCCAAATAGGGACTAATAATGCCAAATGATTTGAACTGGGACTGAGAGAGTTCCTCCCAGGAACACTACATCAGCTTGAACCATCTGCTCCAAAAATCCATCATGACCCTCTGAGGCCCAACTTATCCAAAATAGCCCACAGGTTTCCCAAGTTACCTACCCTGGACTTCAGGACTCGGGGAGACCCCTCCACCCCCAGCTCGAGCTGACCTGAATACAGGCAACTGTTGGAGCAGAGGTGCCTCCTTATCAGACTCTGGGTGGTTAGAAGGACCTTTGTTGTTCTGATGTATTGTTTTTGAAGCAGGAAATCAGATCTCAGCCAACTGTAGACATTAAGCTTGTTAAATAGACTTGAACTAAGGAAAAGGAGACTAAAAAACATTTCAACAAATGGAAGGAATGGGGCCAAGTTTAGAGATGGCATCTTTCCATGTTGCCACTGAATGCGGGAAGTACACTTGTCCCACCCAGGATTAGGAGGCTGGGAAGTCGCCATCCCCCATGGCACCTCCCCTTGTCACCCCAGGCTTGGATGAGGAGTCTAGGCTTTATTTTGCACCAAAGTCATCTGAGGAATCAGGGATCAGGCTTAGGCCAGGGACCCCCACTGAGAGGCTGCCCAGAGTGTCTGCAGCCCTCCTGCCTTTCTGGATGGAGTCTGAAGAGTTAAGGCCTGGGAGGGTCTTTGCTCTGCAGATATGCTGAGACAGCAGAAGGGTGAGGGGGATAAGATGTCAAAGCCCAGAGGTGGCTAAGAATAGGGGCCCCAGACTCCAAACCTCTGAGTGAGGGCCTGAGGGCTGTGCCATGAGCTAAGCCTTGGCAGTTTTAGGCTGTGTACTACATTGGAGATGTGGGCAACAAGTTGGCCTGGTTGCAAATCACCATTTGAAAAACAATTTTTTAAAATTATAATACAGTAAAAACTGGCTTTTCCTCCCTTTTGGTGTATAGTTTTATAAACTTTAAAACCTATATAACTATGTGGTACACATGTTCCATCACCCCAAAAGACTCCCTTTGTAGACTGTCCCTTCACCCATAAGGCCTGGCAACCATGGATCTATTCTTGTCACTACAGTTTGTTCTTTATGAGATCATTATCTCAAGGAAATCATACAATATGTCACTTTTTGAGACTGGCTTCCTTCACTTGGCATAATGCCTTTGAGAGCCATCCAAATGATTGTGTATCAATAGTTTATTCCTTTTTACTATGGAGCCATTCTGTTTTATTGTATAACCATTCTCTGATATAGAATATTTGAGGTTTTTTGAGCTATTAACATTTGTGCACAAGTTTTCATTTTTCTAGGATAAATATCTAGGAGGGCAATTGCTTGATCCTATAGAAAGTACGTGCTTATAATAAATTTCCAAACTGTTTCCCAGAGTGGCTATACCATTTTGCATTCCCACCAGCAAGGTGGAGAGTTCCAGTTGCCCTCCATCCTTGTGAGCTTTTGGTTTTGTCTGTCTTTTTTTTGGGGGGGGGCCCAGGGCTGGGTTTGAACCTGCCACCTCCAGTATATTGGGCTGGCGCCCTACTCCTTTGAGCCACAGGTGCCGCCCTTTTTTTCTTTTTTTTTCCCCAGTTTTTGGCTGGGCCTGGGCTTGAACCTGCCACCTCTGGCATATCTGGCTCCCTACTCCTTTGAGCCACAGGTGCCGCCCTTGTCTGTCTTTTTTATTATAGTCATCATAGTGGGTATGAATTGGTTTTCCACTGTGGTTTTAATTTGCATTTTCCTAATGGCTAATGATGTTAAATATGAATATCTTTTCAGGTGCTTATTTGTCTAATTTTTTTTTTTTTAAGGTATGAGCCCTACTCTCTGTAGAAGCCTCAATATGGTAAATGCACCAACAGAGGGAAGCAGCTGCTCCTTAGAGCCCCGGCTTGTTAGTCATTCTTATTTCCTCTTTGGTGAAGTGTCTAAGCCTTTTGTCATTTAAAAGAAATTAGACTGTTGAGCGGGGCTCAGTGGCTAAAGCCTGTAATCCTAGTACTCTGGGAGGCTGAGGCAGATGGATTGCTTGAGCTCAGGAATTTGAGACTAGCCTGAGCAAGAGTGAGACAATCGGCTAAGGCGCCAGCCACGTACACCTAAGGTGGCAGGTTCGAATCCCCAGCCCAGGTCTGCCAAACAACAATGATGGCTGCAACCAAAAAATGGCCGGGCATTGCGGCGGGCGCCTGTGGTCCCAGCTACTTGGGAGGCAGAGGCAGGAGACTCGCTTGAGCCCAGGATTTGGACGTTGCTATGAGCTAGGATGCCATGGCACTCTACCCAGGGGGATAGCTTGAGGCTCCATCTCAAAAAAAAATAAAAATAAAAACAGAAAAACTATCTGGGGGTTGTGGTGGGCGCCTGTAGTCCCCACTACTTGTGAAGCTGAGGCAAGATGGCTTGAGCCCAAGAGTTTGAGGTTGCTGTAAGCTATGATGACACCATGGCACTCAACCCCAGGGAGGCAGAGTGAGACACTGTCTCAATAAAAAAAAAAAGAAAAAAGTTAGTTTGTTGATTATCTTACTGTTGAATTTTGACAGCTCTTTATATATTTTGGATACTAGTCCTCTGTTGGATACATGTATGAGATTCACCAATGTTTAAACAAATTATTTAAGTACTTGAGGCTTGTACCTTATTAAATGGGAAGACAATGCTGTTTTCTCCACCTGCCTCACCATGTTGCTCTAAGGATCAAATGCTAAAAGGCAAGTGAAATACCAGAGATTGGGAAGGGGTTGCTGTTGCTGTTTGGATTCCTCAGAAGCAGTGAGATTACATTTTACTTTCTTACTGGTTGCTGGTTATGTTTTTGGTCCTAGAGGTTCTTGTGTGAATGATCTGTGACTAATGGTATTTCTTTATGCATAATATCACACCCCTTCCAAGCAGGTATTAGACAGATAAAAAGGTTCATGACAAGGGGACTTGTGCTGAGAAATGGCTTTTGCTCATAAGGTGTTCCTTTTTGGCTAAGTTTGCCTGGAGCATGGTTCCTCTCAAAGAGTCCTTGAAGACTCAGGCGGGAAGTGGATGGAGGTTGGATAGTGGTTGAGCAGTGAGTGTTAGGAGCTCTGCTCCAGAGCCCTGGCCCAGCCTTTGGAAAGCAGGTCCTGCTGCTGCATGTGGATGGAGCCCAGTTCTCCTGCCTAGAGAGCATCACACATCACCACTGAGAATTAAAGAGAGCCTGTGCTAAAGTGGGTTTTCCTGTCCCCAGGTGAGAAGAGGGTTACTGGGCTCCACCATCCTCAGTTCCCTCCACTTTGCAGGCTCCCTGCCAGAGCCTGAGCTTGAGGGTGACTAAGAGGAGGCTGCCGTGGTAGAATATGTGGTGCTCATGGAGGGGACAGAGCAGTGGCTTCTGCACTGTCCAGTCTACCTTTCCCACAGAGGATAGCAGAACTCGAGATTGAATAATCAAGTTCAGCTAGAGGAGCGATCCAGATGCATGGGAGGATAATCCCATTTACCCTGCTACTGACAGGTACTGGAGTGGGCACGTGCCCGGAATCTGCTGAGGAGACGGAGGAAGCAGTTTGATGAAGGTCTCTGGGAAACTGTTCTTCCTTTTGTGGAAGGATGAGAAGCCAGATGCCTTCTCTCTGTCTCTGTCTGCATCTATTTCTCTTCCTGCGGTTGCTGGGAGACTAGTAGCCATGTCTACAGGGGTCCCGTTGTGGAATGACATTGCTGCGGAAGATGGAATAGCAGACATTTGGTGAGAACTCGAGCCCTTGGTTATATCCCTAAGCCGCGAAATCCACCAGCCCTCGCCCCTGCATGGATGTGCTCACATGCAGTTAACAATCTTCTTTCCTGTTTAATTCACTTGTTTGTACCTTGAAGTGTAATAACTGTTATAAGCTACCCCGCTCCCCAAATTCAGGAGCCATCCTTCAGTCATGAGTTAGGCTTCAGACCTTCAGACATGCAGACAAAGGAAGAAGATAATGACCTTTTTTGTGTTCAATGTCTTGACACTGAGGCAGTCTTATGGATCCAGAGTTAGCTTTTCTCTATTTCGGCACAGTAGCATCAAAACCCACCTAAACCTTCTTAACTTGGGTTAAATGGAGGGGAGAGTCTGAACTATAGCACCTGGTTGAAGGAATGCAGCTTTTATTCTATTTTCAAGTGCATAGTGACTGGACCAACCCCAGGTAGTGGTCCTGCTGGGCCTGCTTTAGGGAAGACACAATTAACATATTGTTGCTATGCCAACACTAATCATTTCTTTGGGGAGCTTTTCTATATAGGTATTGTGGCGGAGTCAGTATTGTGAACTGCAGTGGCAGTGGAGGGGACTCACCTATTTTGGGGAAGGGACTATTTTCGAGGATTCGAGCAGTGGCAGTTGGCAGAACCACAAGGTGTTAATTACACAGTCATTAAAGCAGGCCCTGCAATGCCAACCCCGGCACTGCCCGAATGTTCACAACTTCTGCATCTGAGGAGGAATCCTGACAAACGACACGGCGTGGCATATGTGCTGGAAGGCGGTGGTGCGGGCGGCTGGACTCACACATTCACTAGAGGCTTAGTTAGGGAGAAACTTGCTCCTGCCTGGGTATTATCAGAGAATTCGGGATTCGTTAGTAGGCACTGGTTACTGAGGCAGCATATGTGTGTGTGTGTGTGAGGGAGAGAGAGAGAGAGAGTGAGAGAGAGAGAGAGGGAGGGAGGGACAGAGAAAGACAGAGATAGAAAGGGAGGGAGGGAAGGGGGCAGAGGAGAGATAGAAAGGAAAGAAGGAGAGAAACAGAAAGACAGAGGGAGAAAGGGGGGAAAGAGAGGGAGGACAGACAGAAAGGAGAGAGAGAAAGAGAGAGAGCAGGTGAGAGTCTCAAGCCAACAAGAGCCCACTTGCTTTGCAGGGATTTCTCACCAGCCCTCAGGCCCCTGAAAGCTGACTACCAGTCCTGGGTCCCAGACCTCACTCTAGTGTTCCTCACTGCCCTCTCAGATTGTTAACCTAAAACCCTGGAGGTAGAAGCAAATCAGGCTATTGTTTCCCTTAGCAGAAAAAGACTTTCATCTTAAGAAAAGCAGCCATCTCATATTGGTGCATATTTCGGATGCAGGTGGCGGGGAGGCCCCTTTAATAAATAGGCAGTGATGGGTGGGGGTGGGGAAATCCCTCAAAAGAGCCAGGTGCTGGAAGAAGCCTGAGCCACCTAAGATCCAGGTTTCCCTCTTTCCTCCTTCATCAAGTATGACTTGAACACCTGTTGCGGACAGGTGCCGAGCAGTGTGGATGCGAAGGTGAGCGAGCCAGACAGCCTGCCCTTGTGAGTGTGTCCTGAGAGACACGTGCGCACGCCTGCAACGCGTGCGCGCGCACACACACACACACACACAGAGCTCCAATGTGCGCTGAGATACACAAAAACAGAAGAACACAGACAGGAGCACTGGAGCTGGAATCTGAAGGTCAAGAACACATTCCAAGCTCAGGAGGGGAGAGCGAACAGCATGGGCAAAGGCTTGGTAGTGTGAAAGTCGCTGGTGCATCTGGGGACTGGATAGGCCTTGTTTGGCAGTGCATGCAGAGGTCAAGAGCATGGGCTCTGCGGGTGGTAGGGCTGGGTTTGGGTGTGGCAGGACCTTAGGCACTTTAACCTGTCTAGTCTGTTTTTTGCAAAGTGGGCATAAGCATCATGGTCCTCTTGCAGGAGGCTGTGACAATTAAGACGGTGCAGAAGACCTGTGTGAGCAGTGCCCGGCAGGCATTCGTTCTGGGGCTTATCCGCACAGCTTTGCAGAGCACTCTGCCTGTGCTTATCTCCTTTCTGAAGCCAGTATTCTCCTCAATTCTCCCCAAAGGCCAGGTAAGCAAAGATCTTGGTCATGGAAACAATACTTTTTTTTTTTTTTTTTTAAGAGACAGGATTTCACTCTGCCACCCAGGCTGGAGTGCAGTGGCACTATCACAAGTCACTGCAGTCTCGAACTCATCACCTCAAGTGATCCCCTCAGCCTCATGAGTAGCTGGGAGTCCAGATATGCCATCACCACACCTGGCTAATTTATATACCATTTTTTAAGAAAGTGAGGATTAGCAAGGTGTTGTGTGGGACTGGAACTATCAAAATAAATTCATATTCTCATAAAAAGAAATGTTTCCAGCTTTGTTGATACCAAGAGTAAACTCCTTACGGGCAGACTTTGATCTTTAATGCTTGTTCTCTACTGATGAAATCAGGACTCTGGAGTCCACGTATGATATTAGGGCAGGAGGAAACTAGGACAGAAAGTTCTGGATCATCTTAAGTGGCAAGAAAGGAAGAATGCTTTCAAGGATGCCACGTGTATCCTAAAGGTGCTCCCACAGACACGTATGACTATTTGGCCATCTAATAATGTGATTCATTGGAGTAAACTCGTGAAAGGCCCTCAGTTCAAAAGTCTGAAAATGAGAAAAGTTAGTCTACTATTCTGTGAAAAGGTAGTTGAATCATTTGAGGAGGATCCTGAGTAGGGTCTATTTCCTTTTCAGTTTAATGAGTAAGGGAGTATCAAGGGGTATGAGGATTTTGTTTCCTCTCTAAAGTGTGTGACTGTTCTACAACCAGGGAGGTGTGTGAGGCTCAGGTGCAACCTCTACCTCCCTCCTCCTCTGTCCCATACTATGCAGGGACCGGCCCCTGCAGGCTGTGGGTCCCCAGGTTCTGACTGGGTGTGGCCCCCTGGAAAGGAGGCTGGAGGGTGGAAGGAAAGAAAAAGCTAGGCTAAGTCCCCCCACTTGGCTCTGCCTTCAGGAGAGTCCGTGTACTGGCTGTGTCCCTTCCCTCCATTGTTGCCATAGCAAGGAGTGTTGTCCTGTTGCAGCCACCATGGCACCAGCTTATTGTGGGGGACCCCAGTCCCTGGCTCTGGCAGCATCCTCTCCCTCTCCTTTTTTACCCCTACCAGCCCATGGGTGCTAGCTACTTCCTACTGTTGCTAAAATCTGGGTCACTTCAGCTCCCCTGTTTGGTTTCTCAGCTACATTACCAATTCCCTTTGATAAATTCCTTCTGTGTAAATTATTGAAATGACCCCATCTTCCTGGTTAGAATCTGATAGAACATGTCATTGTTCTTCCTGCCTAAGCAGGAAAGAGTCAACACCAGGAACTGTGAGTAAACTAAATAATCCCAGAATAAATAGACAGAGTAGCAGAGACAGGCAGGGTCAGGGAGCAGGGGACATCACACATGTGAGATCCAGGCAGAAAGGGCCCCACAGCTGAACAGCACAGGTGGGCATACACAACAGGCAAGCAGCAAGAGATGCAACCAAATGTCTGTGACAAATTACTGCACTGTCCTGAGGGGAGAGCTCACTCCGCAGATTCCATCCTTCCTCCAGCAGAAGATAAAATTTTTACATAGCCTTATATTAGTTAGTATAAAATTCTAATAAAGAATATGGAAGTTTTTAAATTCCATATCAGACCAGGTCAGTACATCATAATGATAGGACAATAGGTTAGGTGTTATCAGCCAGGAGGTGCTAACAGGAAGACTTAGTGCTGGGAAAGACTCAGAAAGCAGTGATGCTTAACAAGATCATGTCCATCTCCCCTGGGCACACATCACTGTCTGGATCCCCTGGCCTGGGCAGCTGCCAACTGCAAGCCTTGCACGTCTGTGGCTGTCTGTGGCCACTGAGCCTGCATGGTCCATGTGGGGCAGCCCTCACCCAACAGCTGATGGGAATGTGAACTATCTGAGGTGTTATTGCCTTCTTTTCTTTTCTTTATTTTTGCAGTTTTTGGCCAGGCTGGGTTTAAACCCGCCACCTCTGGCATATGGGGCTGGCACCCTACTCCTTAGAGCCACAGGCGCCACCCTATTGCCTTATTTTCTATCTTTCCAGGCAGGCCTGAGCCCTGGCCACCTGCTTGCCACCCAGACTCTCTTGATTTGTCCCTTTGCTTATCTCGCATCCTGCTACCTGCCAGGCGATTCTAGAATTCGCCTCCCAAAGGAATGACTTCCACACTTACTTCCTTGACTCAGGGTCTGCTTCTGGAGGAGCCCAGCCTAATATACCATTTAAAAAAATAAACTCAGTTCGGAATAACTTTAGATTTACTGAAAAGTTGCAGAGGTAACAGAAACAGCTCGGTTTCTTCTAATGTTGACTTCTTACGCGACCATGGTACGTTGTTAAAGCAAGGAGATTAACCTCGGTACATTACTATTGACTAAACTCCAGGCTTTATTTAGATTTTATCAGGATTTTTCTTCTTCCAGGATCTTATCCAAGACACCATGCTGCATTCAATCAGCACGTCTCCTTGGTCACCTCTGATCTGATCTGTGATGGTTTCTTAGTCTTTCCTTGTTTTGTGTATCCTTGACTGTTTTGAAGAGTACTGCTCAGGTATTTTGTAGAACATCCCTCAGTTTATGGTTATTTGATGTTTTTCTCCTGATTAGAATAGAGTGATGGATTTAGGGGGAAGAAGACCTTTGCACAGGCCAAGTGTCCTTCTTATTATATCACATTTGAGCAGACACAAAATTTTAAAACTTTCAGAAAATCCATAAAAAAGACAAATGTTTAAAATTCCCATGCCAACCCAAGTAAAACTTTATTATAAAAAAGGACCCATCCTGAAGACCTGGGAGTCATGTTTGAATCACCTTGCATTTTGTATCCACGTCCCATGTCCCAGTCAAGAATCAATTGGCCAGTAACCAAATTCTATGTCTTCAGCTTATCTGAGAAATTATTCTCTGCATTTTGGGTCTGGTAAGACTAATGACCCACTCACCCCAACACATACTCACTACTGAAGTCCCATGATGATACAAAAATAATGTAATAAGTAAATTCTGGGATGCTAATGTATCAAGTACAAAATAGTAGATTATGGACATGGGGTGGCTATTTTAGAGTGCATCGTTAATAAATTGTGTAACCATTGTGTTTCTGAAGAGTATGTCCGCTGTTTCAGGTATCTGAAGTATTCAAAAGAACCAAATGCATTGTTTGTAATTGGGTTTCTAATACTTTGAGAACGTTTAAATTTATCAAATTTCTAATTGAGAAAAATTGGTTTTCTGAGTTCTGTTAATCAGATATTTGTAACAAGCATTAAGGAAAGTCCACACAATTGTGGGGGATTTTTTCCCCCAATAGGAGGCCCTGTGGGTGTTGAATCATCTCTCATTGGGTTACAGTGGGACTAATGATCTCACCACAACACTCCCTCATGTTTAAAGCCTTTAGTTTCCAGGCCAATAAAGTAATAAGGGACTCTCACAGATGCTTTAGCATTTGTGAATCTTTCATCTGCCCAAGAACCTGGTGGTATTACCCACATTGGAGAAATGAGGAAACTGAATGTATCATTTAGAATGCGCTTGGCTGCCACAAGAGAGTACCAGCTGGGCGAGGTGGCTCACACTTGTAATCCCAGCACTCTGGAAGGCCGAGGCAGGTGGATTGCTTGAGCTCAGGAGTTCCAGATCAATCTGAACAAGACCCCGTATTTACTAAAAATAGAAAAATTAGCTGGGTCTGGTGGCAGGCACCTATAGTCCCAGTTACTTGGGAGTCTGGGGCAGGAGGATCCCTCCAGCCCAGGAGTTTGAGGTTGCAGTAAGCTCTGATGATGCCACTGCACTCTAGCCCAGGCCACAGAGTGAGAGAGAGATTGGACTGAAGAAGTTTATCTGTTCGAACAATAGTCCGGCTGGTTACAGAGGGAATTAAACCTCAGAAATGTTAAGTGGTTTATACAGGTCCCTTAGCTGAAGCCACACTGAGTTTCAACCCACATCTAGCTGCCTCCAGAAGCCCAGCTCTTACTTGTGCTCTATTCTATCCTCACCACATGGTGTTCTGCCTCTTGGTCCCTCTATTGCAAATAAAGGAACGTAGGCCCCATGAGGTCTAACATAGTCACAGTCGCCCAGGTAGTAAAGGAAACAGGAACGAGAGAGGATGTAGGGACACTGCCATGACCCTGTGCTTTGGGACACAGGCTTTGCAGCTTCTCACAGAAGGATTTGTCTCAGCCACCCTATCAGGCAGTTCTTCCTTGTGTTAGATCAAGGTCTGTCCTACTTTAGTTTATGACTATTTTCTTTTGCTGAACTCTCTAAAGAAGCCTTTCTCTGGTCCACTTGAATCTTTAGCTTATGACCCACCTACCTACCACCCATCCCTTCCATTTGTCTGCACATATCCACGTCAGCACCTCTCCTTGGGATACGCCCAAGTCTTCACATGCCACCTTCAGGAACAAGTGGCCTAGGGTATCCCTCTTCCCATTGTTTCTGCTGAGCCTCTTCAGCATCTGGTTTCTTCCAATGAAGTGTCCCCTTCCAGATGTCAGGGTGCTATCTGAAGCAGAGAGGGAGGAGGATACATGTGCCAGCTTCTTTCTCTCCCACCCCCACTTCCCACCACTGACTCTAGAAGGAAACTGGGAAATGGCCAGTAAGGTCAGCCCTGTTGCAGTCCAGAGCGGAGCAGGGGAAGGGGGAGAAATGGCCTGAGGGGTCAGTAGGCTCAGGACCTGCAGTGCGGGCTCCAGGTGCCCAGAGCACATGGCTTGGCATGTTAATAAAGTGGGTGCCCTTTCCTGTCCCCCGAAAATAGCTAGCCTCCCTGGGTTGACTTCCTGGTGATCAATTATGTTTCTCCCTACACTCCTGCCTGTTGGTAGCTCCAGCACCTAACTCATAAACATCTTCTCCATGGGCCTCTTAGGATCCTAGGATATGCAGGGAAGTGTTCCTCAGACCAAAGGGCCATGAATGGGAGGTGGCTGAGGCCGTGTGTAGGGACACTGGCAATAGGTAAGAACCTGGACAAGCCTGTCTCTGTGTTGTCTGATCCTTCATTTGTTCATTCATTCATTAGTTCATTCATCTCTTAAGCAGCTGTTGACCCAGAAACAGGTTGGGTGCCATGACTGTGGGTAAAGAGGCCTGTACATCAACATTTCACTCAGGCCCATCTAGGTTATAAGAAACAGAAACCCATTCCAAAAACTCAAGTGAAAAGGGAGTTTTACTGAAAGGGACAAAGAATCTGATGGAATTGAGTCTCAGGAAGTGTAGCTCGGCCTCCCAGGAACCTGTGCCATTTTTCTCTCAGCCTCTGATCACTGGCTCCCCTCCCCTCAGTGACCCAGAGGGCACATTGCTCCTGCCTCCTAACCCCAGGGTGATTTTTGACTTCCCAGACCTTGATTCCTCAAGAATGTATAAGTCCAGTGCATCACCAACTGCCTGAAATCGGAGAACTCTTATGCTAAATTAATGAGAGACTGTGCTCCAGCTAGCTCACTTGAGTCAGACTCCTCGTACCAGCAGGATGGGACACCCACTCCAGGGAGTGGAGTCAGGAAAGGGCCCTTGCCAGTTGAAACATATTTCCTTCCAGAAATAAATAACAAATCTGGCCTAAAGGGAAAATTTGGTATAGAAAAGCATTTACAATGATAATAGTGACCATTTATCAAGAAGCACTTATGTCAGACACCACATAAGTGCTTTCTATGCTTTTACCTCCTTTAATCCTCACAGTAACTCTCAGAAGTTATTATTATTATCTTCAGTTGCCCATTTTGCAGATGAGGAAACTGAGACGCAGAAGGTTAGACAAACTGCCAGAGGAAGGATAGGTGGAGGTGGTGGCAGCAAGCTCAGTTCTTATGTCTGGAGCCACATGCTCGGGTCTAGGGCTTCACAGCCTCCACTGAGAGCAAAAGGAGTGTGAAAGGCCATTTCCTCCCATGGTGTCCAGGGACACTCTCCAGACAGATGTTTTTCCTCCCTGCAGTGCTACAGATAACCAGCCACTTCTGACTCTCCTTTCCTCTCCTTTTGTTAAAGAAGTTCGGTGCATGGGCTTAGGGACCTGGTGTCCCCACTTTTGTGGCTTGCTATCACCATCCATCTGGGCTTGAATCCTCTTTGAAGGTTATCCTTTTTTTTTTTCTTTTGAGACAGAGTCTCACTCTTTCACCCTAGGTAGAGTGCTATGGTGTCACAGCTCACTAGGCAACCTCTAACTCTTGGGCTCAAGCTATCCTCTTGTCTCAGCCTCCTGAGTAGCTAGAAGTACAGACTCCCACCACAATGCCCAGCTAGTTTCTCTCTCTCTCTCTCTGTTTTTTTTTTTTTTTTTTGTAGAGATGGGGGTCTCACTTTGTTCAGGTGCTTTGCTCAGGCTGGCCTGGAGCTCCTGAGCTCAGGGCAATCTCACTGCCTTGGCCTCCCAGAGTGGAAGGGTTATAGGTGTGAGCCTCCTGAAGATGATCTTGATCGTGTCTTTCTCCTGTATCTCCAGGCATCCACACCAGGGTAAATAGCACAGGCACTTCAGCTTACCTTGCACATGTTGAGTTGGTTCATCTTTGGACAGTACATGTATCTGGTGGTTTATTTTTCAGGGAGCGTTTATTTTTAATTATTTTAGGTGATAATAACCTTGGGTTCATTTTATTAATTTTTTCTTTTAAAATAAACTTTGATTTGGAATTGCAGAAATGTAAAGATAATCAGGGAGTTCCTATATACCTCATTCCTGTTTTCTCCTACTATTTACATATTAGTAAGGTAAATCTGTATGTCTGTATTGATATCTGATGAATCAATATTAATATATTCCTGTTAGCTTAAGTTCATACTTTATTCGGAGTTCCTTAATGTCTTTGTTCTCTCTCAGGATCCCACATTCCGTTTATTCCTCATGTCTCTCTTTTGAGGCCTCTTAGCCAGGACAATTTCTCAGACTTCCCTTTGTGTTTTGATGATCTTGACAATTTTTTTTTTTTTTTTTGAGACAGAGCCTCAAGCTGTCCCCCTGGGTAGAGTGCTGTGGCATCATAGTTCATAGCAACCTCCAACTCCTTGGCTCAAGCAAGTCTCTTGCCTCAGCTTCCCAAGTAGCTGGGACTACAGGTGCCCGCCACAACACCCAGCTATTTTTTGGTTGCAGCTGTCATTGTTGTTTGGCGGGTCCAGGTTGGATTCGAACCCGCCATCTTAGGTGTATGTGGCTGGCGCCTTAGCCACTTGAGCCACAGGCGCCGAGCTGATCTTGACAATTTTAAGGAGTCCTGGTCAGTTGTTTTGTAGAATGTTTCTCATTTGGGATCCTCAACTAAACATTCTACAAGGATCACTTTTCCAAATAAGATGACATCCACATATTTCAGATATTTGGATATGAACTTATCCTTTTTTGTTTTGTTTTTGAGACAGAGTCTCACTATGTCACTCTCGGTAGAATGCTGTGGCATCACAGCTCATAGCAATCTCAAACTCTTGGGCTTAAGCAATTCTCTTGCCTCAGCCTCCCAAGTAGCTAAGGTGCCTGCCACAAGCCAGCTAGTATGACTCATTTTGAGTAAGTTTTTGTGTAAGGTTTAAAATCTGTATCTGGGTTCATCTTTTCCCCCATATGGATGTTTATCTGATCCAGCACTTTTTGTTGAAAAAAAGACTATTCTTTCTCCATTGAATTGCTTTTCCACCTTTATAAAAAATCAGTTGAATACATTTGGTCTATTATTTGGGCTCTTTTCTGATCTATATTTCTATTCTTTCATCAACACCATGCACTTTTGATTATTGTAGCCTTATAGTAAGTCTTAAATTATATGAGTTCTTTATTGTTCTTCAGTATTATGTAGGCTATTCTAGGTTCTTTGTCTTTCTATATAAATTTGGGAGTCAGTTTATTGATATCTACAAAATAATTCACTGATATTTTGATGGGAATTTGTATCAAGTTGGGAGGAATTGACATTTGAACATATTGAGTTTTCCTACTCATAAGCACTGACTATCTTTCCCTTTATTTATCTCTTCTTTGATTTCTCCCATCGGCATTTTGTACTTTCCCATATATACATGCATTTTGTTAGATTTATGCCTACCTAGTGTGTCATTTTGAAGGTGCATTATAATAGCATCATTTTGTTTCAAATTTCAGTTATTCATTGCTGGTATATAAGAAGGCAATTAACACTTGTATATTAGTCTTATATTCTGTAACATTGCAGTTACACTGCACATATTAGTTCCTGGAATATTTTTGTTAGGTTCTTTGGGTTTTTCTGCATAGCAGTCATGTCATCTGTGAATAAGGATAATTTAATTTCCCTTTTCAATTTGTATTCTTTTTCTTTATTTTTTTCTTATTATTGAACTAGCTAGGACTTCAGTATGATTTTGAATAGGAGCAGGGAGAGAAAACATCCTTGCCTTGTTCCTCATCCTAGGGGGACAAAGTCCAGTCTCTTACTATTAATAATGAGGTTAGCTGTAGGTTTTTATAGATGCCCTTTATCAAGTCGAGAAGTTTTCTATTTCTTGTTTTCTGAGAGTTAATAAATAAATGTTAAGTCTTGTCAAATGCCTTTCCTGTGTCAATTGAGATGATCAATCATGTGACTTTCTTCTTTAGTATGTTGCTATGGTGACATGTTTGATGTGATTATTGATATAGTTAGATTAATATCTACCAGTTTTTAACTCTTTTCTATGAATTTTCCCTTCTTTATTTTTTCCCCATTGTTTTCTGCCATATATATATAAATTTTTTTTTTTTTTTTTTGCAGTTTTTGGCCAGGGCTGGGTTTGAACCCGCCACCTCTGGCATATGAGGCTGGCACCCTATTCCTTTGAGCCACAGGTGCTGCCCTGCCTTCTTTTTTTATTGTGATAAAAAGTGCAATATAATGCATCATAATTAATATTGCTTTAAAGTGATATTTTAGATCAGTTAAGAAAAAGGAGCCAGATGTGATGGCTCATGCCTATCATCCTAGCACTCTGGGAGGCAGAAGTGGGAAGATCATTTGAGCTCAGGAGTTCAAGACCAGCTTGAGCAAGAGCAAGACCCCATCTCTACTAAAAACAGAAAACTAGCCAGGTACTGTGGGAGGTGCCTCTAGTCCTAGTTATTTGGGAGGCTGAGGCAAGAGGATCGCTTTAGCCCAGGAGTTTGAAGTTACTGTGAGCTATGACCCTGTGACACTATAGCCTGGGGCAACAGAATGAGACTGTCTCAAAAAAATAAACAAATCGAAAATAGAAAGAAAGAAAGAGAGAGAAAGAGGAGATATTTTATTTTACTCTGATTTAGTCCTCTTCTGACGCTTTTTCTTTCTTTACATTACAGTAGATCTCTGTAATCATCTTCCTTCTGCTCAGAGAACTTCTTCTAACATTTCTTATAGGACAAATTGCTGGCAATGGATTTCCTCGGTTTTTGGTTGAGAAGGTCTTTATTTCTCCTTCACTTTTGAAAAATAATATATATATATATTTTTTTGAGATGGAGCCTCAAGCTATCCCCCTGGGTAGAGTGCCATGGCATCACAGCTCATAGCAACCTCCAACTCCTGGGCTCAAGTGAGTCTCCTGCCTCCACCTCCCAAGTAGCTGGGACCACAGGCGCC
>CAUYQV010093624.1:0-20202 GCA_963574575.1 Galagoides demidoff | reverse complement strand
CCAGTTCTAAATAAATGTTACAGATGAGCTTGTGGTCAGTTGCCCTTCAGGTGACCTGTCATTTTGTTTCCCAGCTACAGGAAGAAGAACATGGGAGTCCCCTGACTGGAGATGACAGGGTCACATGAATTCCTCACCTTTGGTGTGACTCCTACCCCAGGCGTTCAAGCAATCCGGAGCCTGGGAGACTGAATCCCATCTGTCCCTGGCTGGGAAGGAATCCCTGCTAACAGCTGGGACAGACTCCTGATAGGTGGCCCCTGTCCCCTCCCCCTCTTCTAGGGCTCTAAGACCTCTGTGACCCTGGCAGCAGGGGGCAAATGGCCCACCAGAAAGGTCTCCAGCATGCATCCCTGGGGTTCAGAAGGCAGCTTGGCTGTTGTCAGCAAAGCTGTGTCCAGCTCCAGGAAGTCAGATGTGAGGGCGAGATTCCAGCCAAGGAGAGGGGCCACAGGGATGGCAGATGAAGGCAGAGGGTGGAAGAAGCTGACTGCTGCGTGCTGGGTCCTCTGTAGCACTTACTTGGCCCTCCTGGCTGCACTCCCACTTTGCAGATTAAGACACTGAGGTTCAAAGAGACAAGCCAACTTGCTATTCAGGGAGGAAGTCGCAGAGGCCGGAACTTATGTTATACCCCTATGCTGGGCACAGGCAGATGTGAGGAAGGGGACCAAGCTGGACAGCCAGAACTTGAGGTTACAAAGTGGCTGCCCACTCACAAGCAAAGGCACACTTCTCTCGGGACCTGCTTTTACAGTCTTTCTTTATTCTCGGTGTGTGGGACAGTGCCTGGTGCACACAGGGAAAAAGGGAAGGACAACAAAATGACTGCTTAGCTAACTAGATCTGCGTACCCCTCACCCTGGGGCTGACCATCTCTAAACTTGATGTGTTCTCAGGGCCCTCAGGCATTATGGGCTGAATACCAGGCCACTAGGAAAGACTCCCTGGCCCCACTTGCTTCTGCAGCCTCCTTGCCATGCCTCCCAGGAGGGAGAGAAGAGCAGTGCCCAGTTAGCAGTGGGCCTGCCAGACCCTGGCTGGCTGCTTTTTGCCAGCTGACCTTGGGCATTTGCTTTTCCCTCCCCCCAGCTGCTGCCCTTTCTTCCTGTGAGAGGCAGTGGGAGCTGAGAAGGCACCAAAGCCCAAACTTCCGGAGTTCCCTCTGGGGCTCAGGGATTGAGGGGTGAGGACTGGACTAAAGGTCCTAGTTCCCAGCTGCCAATGTGCAGTTCTAGCTCATGGGGGAGTGAGGTGTCTGTTAGCCCCACCTGGGAGAGCACATATTGACACTGGCAAGAGCAGAGTGATGGAGCTCCAGGCCTCAAACACAGGTGCTCTTCATGTCATGTCTCATTTAACTGTCACAGCACACTTAGGTCAATGCTATTATTATCATCTCCATTTTACAGATGAAAAGATGGAAGTACCATAAAGTTAGGTTATAAGTAGAATTTGAACCCTGGAGCCTGGCTCCAGAGCCCTCGTGCTGACCACTGGGATCTACTGTTGTTCTCGTAGCCAAGCATTCCAAAGAGCTGCTTATATGGCCTCTGAGAAGGGCCCTTCCAAGCGTGGGGCCCCACTAGCCTCCACCATCCAGGTGGGCCATCCAGGTGGGTTCAGCTGAGGGACAAAGCAGAGAAAGCCTCCAGCGAAGGGTGGGAAAGATCTGGGAGGAGGAGGCCTGGTGCAGATGTTGGCCAGATGGACTCGGGAGGAAGAGCAGAGTGCAGGAAGGCACAGAGGCAGGCGCTCCTCACAGATTCCATCTGGTCAGGCCTGAGAGAGAGGTAAGGAAGGGAGAGGTGCTTTGAAAGACAAAACTGGAAGTCTCACTCATGGAGAATTAGGCCTTTATCACTGAGGGGCCTCCTTGGTGTTTCAGGGGAGGGGCAATTGGTGTTTTAGACACAATGGTGTGATAACTGGCTGATAGTCATTGTGGGGCCAGGCCCTGGGAGAGGTGCCACACCTCCATTCTGCCACTGCACCCTCAGAATGACCTGTGAGACAGGCACTGGTGTTCTTTCTTTCTGGGCCTCATCATTACAACTTTGCTTACAGCATCTTGGATGAGAAGTCTAGCTCCTCTGGTGGAGAGGCCACATGGAAAGTCCCCATGGAAAAGAGGTGGCCCTGAAGGCTAGGAAGAGCAGCCGAGCCCAGGATTGAGCCAGCTGCTAGCCAGCCAAGCACAGCCAACCCGAGTGGACGCCCAGCAGAACAAGATGGAGAGCTGCCCCCTCTTGATGCCACATGAACAGAGTTGAGTTGTCTCCACCAAGCCCTGCCCATGCGGCAGAGTCATGAACAAATAATTTTGTTTAAGCCACTGAGTTGGGGGTGTTTATTTAAAATGCTGCATAAATTTATTTACTTTTTTTGAGACAGGATCTTGCTCTGTTGCCAGGGCTAGAATACAATGGCATCATCATAGCTCACTCACTGTAGCCTCAAACTCCTGGGTTCAAGAGATCCTCCTGTCTCCAGCCTCCCACGTAGTGGGGATTAACATTGCACACCACCATGCCTGGCTAATTTTTTTTTTTTTTTTATTGAATGGTAACTATGTCCATTAATGCACTTGTAGGGTACAGTGTGGGGTTTTCACATGCAATCCGAAATACTTCCATCAAACTGATCAACACAGCCTTCATGTCATTTTCTCAGTTATTGTTTTAAATGTTCTCATTCTACTCTTAGAGAGATTCACTTGTACCCCTGTAAGATAAACCTCAGAACCTGGCTAATTTTTTAATTTTTACTTTTGTAGACATGGGGTCTTGCTATTGCTCTGGCTGGTCTTGGACTCCTGGCCTCAAGTAGTCCTTCTGCCTCAGCCTCCCAAAGTGCTAGGATTACAAGGGTGAGCCACTATCCTGCCTTGGTATTGAAAACAGAAATTGGTCAGGAGATGCTGGATACATGAAAACATCCAGTGCAGGCAACCCCCCTACCGACATACATTTCTCTTCCTCAGGGAAGAGGTGAATCAGGCTCAGCCTGGCTCACCCAGGCCACTCCAGCCACTATTCTGTTCAGCCGCCCTTCATCACTCACATGTGTCTATTTCTTGAGCCCTGGCTTCAGAATCCCTGGGGCGGAGGTTGAGAAAGCTGTGTTCTTTTTGCCCATACAAAGCCTTGGCTGGAGTTCTGCACAGAGTGGGGGCCCAGTTCAGAGTACTGTCTGACTCACCATGCGTTAACTTCTTCTAATTCAGGCCTCATCTCAAGTGAGGTGTTAGCAGAGGAGAAACTTTCAGAGTCAAAGGGCCTGTTCGACACCCAGCTATGCCATTGGTTTGCTGTATGACCTTAGACAACTCAAGTCACCTCTCTAAGGCTCTATCTTCTTGCCTGTAAAATAGGGAGAATAATGCCCAACCTTGCGAGGGTAAATGAGACCCTAACATAGTGCCTGGCATGTAAGTGCCCCCACACAGCCATATCTCCTCCTTTTCTTCAAACAGAGCGAGGAACTGGAGATTCCAATGAACTCCTCTGTAGATCACCTCTAAAGCTTTTTCTTCACAGGTGAAGCCTAGGCCTGAAAGTCTAGTGTCAGTCATGTTTGGGGCTATAATCTGCCTGTAACAGGGCTGCAGGTGCAAGCCCCTCTTTTAGAATCAGAAGGTCTGGACTCTAGTCTCCGCCCCTTTGCTTGCTGGCAGAGAGACCCAGGGCACGTTCCTGCCCCTGTGCGGTGGTTCCTGCCCAGGCTGGTAGAGTTGCTGCCAGGCTCCAACCAGTACCCCTGGACATGGAAGAACTTCACTACTGTATAGGATCAAGAGTGGACAGCTCAATGACAATGCCATTTCTGGTCCCTTCAGTAGGGATTGGTTCACTAGAGCTATGCTGCCAAAATAAAATTAAATGTAAAGCTCAGCTCTCTGTGCATGCTGGCCACATTTCAAGTACTCAATAGCCACGTGTGGCTCGTGGCTACTGTATTTATTGGACACGACAGATAGGAAGTCTTCCCACCATCACAGAAAGTTCCATTCAACAGTGTTGCTCTAGAGTTTTGCCTGTAAGATGGCCCTTCACAGAAATGAGAGAGGCCTGGAATGGTTCTTCATGCCTGTAATCCTAGCACTCTGGGAGGCCGAGGCAGGTGGATTGCTTGAGTGCAGGAGTTAGAGATTAGCCTGAGCAAGAATAAGACCCCATCTCTAAAAATAGCCAGGTGTTATGGAGGACACCCGTAGTCCCATATATTGGGTACTTAGAAGGCTGAGGCAAGAGAATTGCTTGAGCTCAAGAGTTTGAGGTTGCTGTGAGCTATAATGCCGCAGCACTCTACTAAGGGTGATAAAGTGAGACTCTGTCTCAAAAAAAAGGAAAGAAATAAGGGAGAGATGGAGGCAGAGGAAGCTTAAGCAGAGGTGGGTGGTGGCGTGGGGCTTTTGTTTTGGCCGACCCTGTTTGGCTGACTGGATTCAGGGATGGCCACTCCCCTCAACCTCCTCTCTGTTAGCAGTCATCCTGGCTAGGTTCTCTGGAAGCAGCACTTCCCACTCCTGAGTTCTGGGAGGCTGGGGCCACCTGCAATAGGATGAGGCTGGAGCAGGTAGGGGGCCAGGCTGAGCACTGCACCCTAATTTCTTCCTGGCAGGGCTGCTAAGTGGGGTGGGCCTAGGGGCTGGCAGGGCTCTTCCCCCTGTTCCCCAGTGCAGCCCAGCCCAGCAGAGAGGGTGTGGCAGGGAACGGGTGCAGTAGTGCCAAGGCGACAGCTCCAGAGCTCGGTGCTAAGGGACCAATTAGCCAGTCATTGGGTGCATCCCATGACCCCTCTAGCAGCCCGTGGAGGCCCTCTGAGCCCCAGGTGCTCTCCCTGCCCCAGGCCAGGGCACTAAGAGCCCAGCCCCCTCAGAGGCAACAGCATTAGCCAGTGCAACTTGGCCAAGGGGGGCGGAAGGTGTCCCAGAGCTCAGTGAGGACCGACCTGAGGGCCCACTCTGTGAGAGGTCCAGCTGGGAGGAGACTCGAGGGAATCCACATTCTCTGACTGAATCAGTAAAGCCGCTTCCTGCTTACCCCACCAGACGTACAGACCACATGCATACATGTAAACAGACAGAGTTCCATGCGGGAAGCACCCAGCTGCACACATAGATCCACACAGAGGTGGAGACACACACGCAGGCACCCAGACTTGGAGAGCGGACGTGCCCTCAGATGAGCTGGTGCAAGCTCAGAGCTGTTCACGCACATGTGCAGGTGGACCCAAAATTCACCCTCATTCCTCTAAGCCAAAAATACCTTCCATTACCTGAAAGTTTAAACTGTGGCATCTCCAAACAGAAACAGTTCCCACAGCCTTCGGCCCTCACTAACTACATACCGAGCACTCTGTAGGCCACAAATTCCCCTTTCCCCACGGCTTGTACATGACTGGGAAGGGGGTGTCACCTAGCTGGACAGGTGACCTTCCCTGCATTCAGCCTCAGGCTTTGTCTCTCTCAGGACAATGAGAGCCTGAGGACACACCACCTGTTCTTGGGGTCTCCCTGGCACTCCTGGGAGGGCACAGCCTCTCTCCTCTGCCTCCCTCTCATCTTCACAAAAGTTGCAGTTTTCCCATGGGCCTCCCGTCCCCTCCCCACAGGGCACGCAGGCAGCATGCCAGGTGACAAATCAGAAGTTATTCTCTCCTGAACAGGTGCGTGCCAGGGCTGGGGGCAGGGTAGAGAGGTGAAGGCTGGGTAGGACTTTCTAGAAGTCTTTGGGACCCTGGGATGTCATGGGTCTGCGGTTGGAACCCTGCTTTTAGCAACTTGGATCCTTCCCCTGTCCCAATGCCAGGCTCTCTCTCCATATCAGTTTTGGTGAATTTAAGCTGCTTATGCAGGGCCAGGCTACCTCTGGACGCAGACTTTCTCAAAGGATTCTCAGGACAAAACAGGCTTCCCATTCTCTCTGCCCCAGCCTGGCAGCCCTGACATTCCATCCCCGTCCACTGCCAGGTTTCAACCCATCCTGCCTTAAAGCTGGTAGGTTTTCAGTAGCATCAACTCCCATCCCCAAACCCAGTGGGAATCTAAAATAAAGTCACCCTCCCACCTCTGAAACCACAGAAAATGTCCTGTGCCAACCCAGAGTGTTAAATATCTCCCTGCTTTGTGCCCTCTTAAGATGAAGAGCAAGATTTATTAAATAATAAAAAGATCATTAAAATAGAAATTTAAATACAAGCAGATAACATTATTTACATAAAAACAATTCCCTTAAAAATAATGGCTACTGCCTCAGCGCCTATAGCTCAAGCAGCTAAGGTGCCAGCCACATACACCAGAGCTGGAGGGTTCAAATCCAGCCCGAGCCTGCCAAACAACAATGACAACTACAACCAAAAAATAGCCGGATGTTGTGGCAGGCGCCTGCAGTCCCAGCTACTTGGGAGGCTGAGGCAAGAGAATCACTTAAGCCCAGGAGCTGGAGGTTGCTGTGAGCTGTGATGCCCCAGCACTCTACCCAGGGTGACAGCTTGGGGCTCTGTCTCAAAAAACAACAACAACAACAAAATGGCTATCACTAGAATGTAAGCAATAATTTAAATAATATAAACTCTACAAAGGCAGGTATTTGGTCTATTTTTTTTCACCAATATATTCCAGTAGCCTAGGTTCTCAATAAATACTTGTTGAATCAAGTGATTATTATGTGCCAGGCACTATCTACATACTTTTCAAGTATTAGTTTATTTAATCCTTACAACATTGTGAGGTAAGCAATATTATTCCCATTTTGCAGACAGAGAAACTAAGGGTAACCTACTCAAAGCCACACACCTAGTAAAGGAAGGCTTTGTGGCCAAGCAGCTTGGCCCCCAGCCCTTTTGATCACAAAGCTCTATTGCCTCTCTCAGCAGCAATATGTAATAGCAATTATGATATTTCACAGAGCCTTTCTTGTTCTATTTATTTAACAATAATTTATTGATATCTGTCTCTCCCATGTCTAGACTATGATATTCCTGAAGTCAGGGGAAAAGGAAGGGGATATTTTCAAGTACAGAAAATACTTTATCAAAGTTGATGGAATGGATAAGTGGTACATACTTCCACCTCTCTACATACTATACATGTCATCCACCAAATGTTTTGAAAATGATTTGAGGGGAGAAGAAACAAGGGGTCAGTGGCTAAAAGCATAGACTCTAGAGTCTGGAGGACTGGATTTGAATCCCCGCATTTATCCTTTTCTGGCTCTGTGATCTTGGGCAAGTTACTCAACCTCTTGGGCCTCAGTTTCATCATCTGTTAAGTGGGGATAATAATAGCTCTGCTTACTAGAATTGTTTAAGGATTAAATGAGATAATGCTTGCTCAGTGCGTGGCACATCATAAGGGCTCCATAAATGGCAACTGTTGTCACTGGTATTATGATACTGGTGTAACTTCTCCTCATTCTGTGTCTGATGTGCAGCTGAAGGCTCTTATTAGCCCTTCCGCAGGCTACAGCCTGCAGCTTGTGGTCTGGTGCCCGCAGTGGGCGTGACCCACTCCTCCCCATCCATCAGGGTGAATCCTCTGCCATTTCCGGTCAGAGCGTACAGCCTACTTATTAGGTAAATTAGACAGGACACCTTTCCAAAGACACCCTGGCTCCAAAGCCATCCCTAACATCTGTGAGGGCTGCAGCTTGCCAAGGATTTGGGAAATGACAAGTTCTCACCACCCTCTGGTACAAGTGTGGTGGTGTGGGATCCAGAAGAACCATCTGGTTCCTCTCTGGGATCACTGGATGGCTCCCGTGGTCTTCTCTGTGCTTGCCAGGTGAAATATAGGATACTCTATAAAATTTGAATCTCACATAAACACCATATACTTTTTAAGTGTAAGTATGTTCCATGTAATACTTGGTATATACTTATACACAAAAAAGTTATCTGAAATTCAAATTTTACCAGGCATCCTATTTGTTTTTCCCCTAAATCTGGCAACCCTACCTCTGGGGCATGTGGTAGCCTGAGACGAGGAGGAAGGAAAGTCCAGGTGGCTGAAGGAAGAGCTGGCCTTGTTGGGCCTAGTCTGTGCCCTGGCCCCATCCCCTGGTACTGTGAGCTCTGCTTGGGCCTCCTGGGTCTGAGGCAAGGTTGCCGGAGGACCCATCATCGGGCATCCCAGAGGGAGGCTCTGCAGGAGGGAGGAACTCGAGCTGCTGCCAACTCAAAGTTGTTTGTACTTCACAGGGCCCCTGGGGCACAGGCCCCTTCCTGGTTCACATCCTGGATGGGAGGATCAAGAACAACAGCACCTTCCCCCAGAGGCAATGAAGCAAGGTCCCCGCTGGCCAGACGGGGAAGGCCGATTTCTCCTACTAACAGAGGGTTCTCGAGAAGGTGTGGGGCTTGTCCAATGTCACATAGTGTGCAGGTCATCCGGGGACCTGGTCTCTGGACATTTCATTCTGATTCCTCCCTGCCTGCATGGCTTCCTTTCTCTGCCATCAGGGGAAGAGCAGCTGCAGCCATTGCCCCTGTAGACACGCCCCTCCAATTCCACAGCTTCCAAACGCGACCCCTCATCCTTCCCTCAAACCTCCTCCCCAACCCCAGACAAGGCACCTGCCCAGCTGGCTGTGCAAACCAGCCTCATCCTGGGCATATTAGTCTACAAGGGCTGCCATGACGAATACCACAAACTGGGTAGTTTAAACTATGAAATTTATTTTCTCACTGTTCTGGAGGCTGGAAATACAAGATCAATGTGAGGTAGGGCTGGTTTCTCCTGAGGCCGCTCTCCTTGGCTTACAAATGGCCTCCTCCTTCTCACTGTGTCCTCACATCCTCATCCAGTTTTTTCTCTGAGCACAGGCACCCCTGGCATCTCTGCATGTGCCCCAATTTCCTCTACTTACAAGAACACTAGACAGATAGGATTAGCGCTCACCATAACAGCCTCATTTTAATTTAATCACCCCTTTAAAGGCCCTATCTCCAAATACAGTCACATTCTGAAGTAGGGGGTAAGGACTTCAACAAGTGAATTTTGTTTTTGTTGTTGTTGTTGTTTTGTGTTTGTCTTAGTCTCACTCTGTCACAGCAACCTCAAACTTTTGGGCTTACGCACTCCTCTTGCCTCAGCCTCCTGAGCAGCTGGGACTACAGGCACTTGCCACAATGCCTGGCTACATTTTTAGAGATGGGGTCTTGCTCTTGCTCAGGCTGGTCTCAAACTCCTGAACTCAAGCAATCCAATTGCCTTGGCCTCCCAGAGTGCTAGGATTACAGGCATGAGCCACCGTGCCCAGCCCAACAAGTCAATTTTGGAAGGACACAGTTCATCCCACAGTAGTGTCCATCCCTGCTCTGCCCCATTTCCTGTGAATCACTAAGCCCTGTCCAAGTCACTTCCTCTGCAGCTCTCAAACTGGCCATGTCCTTCCATTGCTACCTGAGCCGGGCTACCTCTGCCCCCCAGCAGAGCCCTGTACCTGCCTCCTGATGGGACTCCACTCTCACCCCTGTCCAGCCCACTCTGCACCCAGCAGTGGATGAAACCCAGACCCACTCATATCAGTCTCCCCTCGCCTGTCTTAGAAATCAGTCCAGTACTGGCTTCTTTGAGGATCAGAATCAGCCTCATTCTGATAGTTCACAAGCTGTGTGCACCTTTCCCCCTGGGAAGCCCTCCATTCATGCTACAGCAGACCCAGACCTGAACTTCTTCACCCCTTCCATGAATTAGGTGCTTTCTCGCTTCGGAGTTTCACACATGCTGCTTCCTTAGCCTACCTTGTTCCTCCCACGCTGCCTTACCTTCCCAGGCTAATCCCGACCTGTCCTACCTGTCCCTCACACCTCCATCTGGGCTCTTTTCTCCAGAAAGCCACCCTTCATCCCTGTCAACGCTCAGAGTCTGCAGTGGGGGCTCCTCCCGGTACTCTGGCACAATCTGTATCGGAATGATTTGTTGGCGACTCTCTGCCCTGCTGGCCTGTGGCCTCAGGAAAGCGGGCACGTATTCACTGCTCTAGCTACAAGAAGCAATCTGGTCCTGGCACACAGAAGGGCTCACTAATTATGAGCTGGGATTTTCACTGTTAAATTTCTAGGTGACATCAGCTGCAAGCATTAAGGGGGCAAAAGGAATGGAAAAAAAGTGGTCAAGGCAGCCAGTTTGCAGTTGTAGCCACACAAAAGAATTGGCAATTACATGGTAAGGTTCTGACTCTGCCCTGAGAAGGGTGTGAGGCGGGTACTTTCTAAAACTTTCCCAATATGGCAACATGCAGGTGGAATGGAGAGGCCCGGGGCAGGCCCTCAGTCACAGCACAGGGCCTCAGCTCAGCCAATTCTTGCTCAGTGCTGTCCTCCTCTACTGCTGATGGAAGGGTAGGGTCCCCAGACATTCACCCTCATCCCAGCTTCCCTTCCTCCGGGGACAGCTCCCTGCTACCCACTCTCCATGCCCTCCCATGGAGCCAGTCAAGCAGCCCCCAATGGGCTCTGCAGGAAGACAGCCAGGCCCAGAGGAAGGATTAGGGGCTGAGGTCCTGCCAGAGCTGGCTCCAAGGGAGTTCAGTTAGTTCAACAAATATTTGCTGAGCACCCTGGCTGGGCGGGTTATTTTGTTGATGTCTGGAGAGACAGAGGCGAATCCAGTGAACCAAGGCTGGCTGCCAATCAACCCTGTGTCCAGCCTCAGTCTAGGGATCAAAGGGAAGCTGGGTGGAGCACACAAGTGCCACTGACCATTGGCACCATTATCCCCCAAAGCCACCTGCACTACCACCTAAGAAAAGCGGAGGTGTCATCAAGTCCCCACCCCAGGTGCCCCTCGTGTTTCCTATGGCCCAGTGTGGCCAGTGCTGCTACATCAGCATCCTCGGGGAAGCTTTTCAGGGACATGGATTCTGGCTGAGCATGGTGGCTCATGCCTGTAATCCTAGTGCTCTGGGAGGACGAGGCAGGAGGATTGCTTGAGCCCAGGAGTTCAAGACCAGCCTGAGCAAGACAGGCCCTGTCTCTACAAACACGGTGGCATGTGTCCCTGTAGTCTCAGCTACTCAGCAGACTGAGGAGGAGGATCGCTTGAGTTTAGGAGTTTTAGGTTTCAGGGAGCTATGATGAAGCCATGGCACTCTATCCAGGGTGACAGAGTGAGACCCTGTCAAGAAAGAAAGAAAGAAAAGAAAGAAAGGAAGGAAGGAAGGAAGGAAAGAAAGAAAAAGAGAGAAACCCATGGGTCCCACTCTGGACATCTGATTCAGAAGGTCTAGTGTGAGGCCCAACAATCTGCATTTTCAGCAAGATCCCCAAATTATTCTGATGCAAAAAGTCATGGGTGATTCTAGAGTGCAGCTGCCCTTAAGAACCACAGCAATCTAATTTCCCCAGGCGGGTTTAATGCCTTTTGGGGGAAGGAGGTAAGAGAACAGCACAGTGTCCTGGGCCACACCTGACTCTAGCTGACTTGCTTCTCAATTGTTGTCCAGCATTCTTTGAGCACTGGGCTGGGCGATTTGCTTGATCCTCACCTAACCTGGTAAAGCCGATATCAATGCTCTGAAAAGGTCAAGTTACTTCCCAAAGTCATAGAGCAAAAATGATTAAGTCAGATGTCTGGGTCTAAAGTCACTCACAGACCCTGGAGCGGGGACTAACTGTGTAGAACCCTGCTAGCTCTGGGGAGTGAAATGTCCAGGAGAGGAAAAGGAAAGTTCTCAGCAAATGCAGAGAAAGAAGTGACTCACGCTTCTGTGCAGGGAGGCTCCAGAGGAGGTGGTAGCACTTGGGCTGGACCTTGCTGATAAATTAAATTTGGGCATCAGAGCAGGAAGGGGAAGAGCAGCAGGTGGAGGGTCTCTGAGGCGGGGAGACACACAGTGGGAGCAGTGGGTGGTCTGATGTGGTCAGAAGGTAAGGAGTGCAGAGGGAAGGGGGCTACAATGCAGGCTGAGACAGCTGGGGCCCCTTACTAGGTGGGCATCAGGAAAGGGCCAGGGCTGAGCTGGCTTTATGAAGGTAACTCTGGAGGCAGAGGGCTGGGTGGGTTAGGAGATGACTAGCCTGGGCTGGCAAGAGGGAGTCAGTGTGATCATCTCTAGGGTGGAGATAATTTTCTCTCCATCTGCCCCAGGCTGTGGTGAAGGTTAAAGAAAAAGAGAGATCAGGGAGTGCTGGTGAGCCCCCAGGAGGACAGAGGGAGGTCTTTTGTTTTTGTTTTTGTTTTTGAGATAGAGTCTCAAGCTGTCGCCCTGGGTAGAGTTCTGGGGCATCACAGCTCACAGCAACCTCAAACTCTTGGGCTTAAGGAATTCTCTTGCTTCAGTCTCCCAAGTAGCTGGGACTACAGGTGCCCACCACAATGCCTGGCTATATATTTTTTTGTTGCCGGTGTCATTGTTGTTTTAGCTGACTAGGGCTGGGTTCAAACCCACTAGCCTGGGTGTATGTGGCTGGCACCGTAACTGAGCTACGGGTGCCACCCACAGAGGCAGGTCTTTGCAGATAAGAGTAGAATCAGGGGTCCATTGCTCTGTACAGTGATGTGCCCTGGCTGGTGACTCTGGTGGCATGGCTATAAGACATGAGGCATCCTGAGAAGATATAGGCCAAGTATAGGAGGGGTTTAGTTCCCAGGAGCCCTCTGCATCTGAACCCAGATTGAGAGAGAGAGAGAGAGATTGAGAAAGACTCCTTCCAAGCCTATCTGAAGTAGAACTGACCTGCTTCTCCATCTGAATAGGGCCCAGAGGATGGAATCCTACTTTCATCGAGGATATCCCGGCACAAGCCTCTTCTCCAGTGTGGAGATGACTGTTGGGATCCTGAGTGGTGTGGGCACGTCCTGGTCCAGGGGGTGTCTGCGGGTGTCTAGTCCAAATTCCTGCCTCGGCAGGTATGGCTGCTGTAATGTTGTCATTATTGTTCAGCTGGCTCGGGCCTGGGGTCAAACCCACCAACTTTGGTGGATGTGACTGGAGCCATAACTACTGTGCTACAGCGCTATGCCAGTAGTAATTTTTTCAATCCCAGGTGAGGAAACTGAGCCTCAAAGAGACTATACAACTAGCCTTCAGAAAAGCTGCAAACCCAGCCTGTGTGTAGGGTGCTGTGCATCCCTCAGTAACTGAGGCATCCTCTGTAGACCAAGTATCTGTGGAGTTCAGAACACCAAGGGCAAGGTGTGAGCGGGTGAGCTCTCAAGGAAGTGCTTCCTGGAGCGGTGCCTGTGGCTCAAGGTGTAGGGCACCAGCCCCATATACGGGAGGTGGCGGGTTCAAACCCGGCCCGGCCAAAACTGGAAAAAAAAAAGTGCTTCCTGGAGGTGGCCACGTAATGCTGGACAGGGGCAGTTTCCCAAAGAGGTCTTTTCCATAGAAAGTCCTGACCCAGGCTAGTGCCTGAGTACAGTTCCCTCCTCCTACTCCACTCCTTCCTCCAGGACTTCCTGAGGAGAGGGGACAGTGCCTGAGTGTTGGGGCTGAGAGAGGTTGAGAGTCTGGGCTCCTTCTTGGAGTGTGGGCATTTGGTCAACACCTGTCTGGGCACATCCTGTCTTATAGGTACCTTTGATGTCTACATAAGCCACTTGTTCTCAGAACAGACTGACAGGACCTTTCCTTCCTGCCCCCTGCTCCTCAGGCCCCACAGCCCCAGTGTGGATTGCTGGGCCTGAGCATCCAGGGATGGGTTCAACAATTCCCGTTGCTCAAGGGCACACTCAAGTTCTGTGGTGGAAACTTCCCCATTTGGTGGAGAGACCACACCTTTGTTTGACATTTGTTTAACTGAAAAGCCCATTCAGCCATGCTCCCTAACAAAAGCCTGTAGATCTTAAAGGAGCACGACCCTGGCTGTGGAATGACCAGGCTTTCTTCCTTTTAGTTTCTTCCTTTGGTTCTTCTTATTCTTTCTCCTTTCTTTTCTTTTTTTGTTTTTGAGACAGTCTCACTCGGTCACCCTTGGTAGAGTGCTGTGGCATCATAGCTCACAGCAACCTCAAACTGTTGGGCTCCAGTCATTTTCTTGCCTCAGCCTCCCAAGCAGCTGGGACTACGGGTGTCTCCCACAGTGCTTGGCTATTTTTAGAGATGGGGGTCTCACTCTTGCTCAGGCTGGTCTCGAACTATTGAGCTCAAGGGATCCACCTGCCTCAGCCTGCCAGAGTGCTAGGATTACAGGCTTGAGCCACGTGGCCTGCCTTTCTCCCTCTCCTGCTCCTCCTCCCTCCCCCTTTTTCTCCTCCTCCTCCATCTTCTTCCACTCCTACTTTCCTCCACCCTCCCCAGTCCAAGTGAGGCAACTGTTCCAAAGATCTCTACAAAGCCATTGCCCTGCCCAGGCCCACCTGCTTCCCCTTGACATGACTGCAAAAGGACCCCCCATCTCCAGGGTCCTCATTCTCTCAGTGACAACCCATTTACCTCCTTCCCAGCTGGGGCCAGAATTATCATTTTTGTTTTTTGCTTTGCACTTAGTCTAATTTTTTACTCAAATCAAAAATACACATAAGCATAGATGTCACAAAGATTTCTCTAAAGTTAGTCATGAACTGTAGCCCTGATCCGTCCCCCAGCATGGCCACTTTCAACTCTTGAAATTGATGCTTTGGAACATTCACTTTCATATCTCTAAATAACATCTCAGATGGTTTCTTCTTGATCTTTCCAGTTTTAGGCATTTTTTTCTTAATTTCCTGCCCTGGGAGACTAGGCATTCTTTCACCCCCTGCCTCTATCTTCCTGATACAGTAATCTCATTGATAGTGACTTTGGTTATCTGGTTATTCAGTGTCGACCTTTTTTAACCCTATAGACACCCATGGCCAGCCACAGGGTGGATTAGGATTATTTGTTTCCACCCTGCCTTTAAATTTGGGTAGTAACCAGCTCCAGACAGCTCACGTATCACAGCCTAGTGATAGTTGGCCTACCTGACCCTGGCCACTGATATCATCAAACCAAACCCTCCGTTTCTTCCTGAGAAAAGCCTGTGGTCAGGCTAATGGTAATTTTACCAAGAAGAAGGGTCCAGAAGAGCTGCAGTATCTTTTTGCTTTATGTGTCACTTAGAGGTCACTGAATGGCTACTCTGAGGTGGATTCTGAGTCAGTGCAAGCAGTTTGAGTTCAGCATCTGCTTCTGTGGCTATGTGACCTTCAGCAAGTTACACATCCCCTCTGAGCTTCAGTTTCCTTATTTGTAAAATGGCATTAAAAGATGAAACTACCTACTTCAAAGGACTGATCAGGATGAAAAGAGATAATAGATATAATGCACTTAATACATGGAAAGGATAACAAATGGTGGGTATAATTATTATTACAATCTGGTTATTTGTTAGTAGAGCTTTTTTTTTTTTTTTTTTTTGAGACCGAGTCTCACTATGTTGCCCCCAGTAGAGTGCTATGGCATCACAGCTCACAGCAACCTCAAACTCTTGGGCTTAAGCAATTCTCTTGCCTCAGCCTCCCAAGTAGCTGGGACTACATGTGCCCGCCACAATGCATGGTTATTTGGGTTTTTTTTGTAGTTGTTATTGTTGTTTGGCAGGCCTGGGCTGAGTTCAAATCCACCAACTCCGGTGTATGTGGCTGGTGCCCTAGTTGCTGAGCTACAGGCACCAAGCCATGGTTTTGGTTTTTCTTAGCAAGTATCCCAGAATGAGAAACAGCATCTTCAACAACAACGTTCAGAGCTTTCACAGTGGTTTAACAATCACATGCCCCGTCTCCTGAAGCGCCCAGCACATCTTCTCTGAGGAGCAGAGTTGGGACCGAAGTACTGTGCACTGTGGGATGGAGGTGGGGACTGGTAGGATCCCTGGGCACAGGAAAGGGACTGGTTTTCCCCATTCCACCTCACTCTTGTTTTCACAGTATCTCACTCAACTGATTCAGTTGTATCTGGGCATCATCCTGCAACATAAACCTTTATCACGTTACTCTCAGCTTCCTCTGATTGCTCCTGGGAGAAGGTTGACTATCTGATTTTTTCCAGTTCCTTTCTTATTTTTTTTTTTGGGGGGGAGGTTAATCAGATATAATATGTCCTAATTTTAAGAAATCCAAATAATATAGAAATATATAAAAGAAAAAATAGGCCAGGTTCAGGGCCTCCTGCCTATAATCCTAGCCCTTTGGGAGGCTGAGGCAGGAAGATCACTTGAGCCTAGGAGTTTGAGATCAGTCTGGGCAATACAGCAAGACCTCATGAAAAAGAAAGAAAGGAAAAAAAAAGCCTTTTTTTTTTTTTTTAAAAAAAACCTAATGTTAAGTGCTGTTAGGAGTTTGCTGTGTATCCTTCCAGGATTTTCTTTACTGAACTTCAAAATGTGTATGTGTGCTGTGAGCGCCCATGTGTCTGGAGAATTCGTTTATATGCTATATTTGGTTAGGTGTAGGAATACAAGGCATATATGGTAATAAAATGAGATCCCACCATACCTCAATTCTGCAACTTGCTTTTTCATTGAGTAATTTATCATGGGCCACATTCCGGTTTGATCTAGATACCTTTAGCATCACTCTGTGGATGTTTTTGTGGGTTGCTTTCCATTTTTTTCCAAGAAAAGCAATCTTGTGATAAACACGCTCTTGGGTATATCTTTTTATTCTTGTGCTAATATTTTGTAGAATACAGTCCTAGAAAGTAGGTTTCTACAGAGTAAAGATGAGGACAGCAGTTCAGGAGTTACTCCTCTGGGCCCTCCCTAGGCCTTTAGTTTGCCTTCCAGGAAAATGACCATCCCCAGCTTCCCTAACTTCCCTGCTTCTCTTTAGCTCACTTCCCTCCCAGGACACAACTAATGGGGCAAGAGGGAGGCAACCCGAATGTCTCCTCTATGTATGTGGCTAAAATCACTGAAACTCCCTTTGCTGTTGGTTCTCATGGAAAACAAAATGAATCCAGCCAACTAGGATTTTAGGGTGCACATCCTGGGTTCAGCCCATGCCCGAGCCTGTGTTGTGCCTCCACCTCATCTGAGGCAAACGAGAAATGACTACTTTTCCTGCCTTTGGCCTTTCCACAGAGCTCCCAGTTTCATAAAATGAGGAAACTGAAGCCCAGAGAGGGAAGTGGCCTACTCAGGGCCTGCCCTGGTTGCTGGGTCAGGAGCTGGGTTTCTGGACACAGGGGAGGTGGGGACAGGGGTGGGGGGATGGAAGTGGGTCACATAGGTGCAGGAAGGGAGCCCTGCACAGGAGGAGCTGGAGGTGGCATCATTTCCATTTGCCAGACTGCTGGCTCCTACATCTCCCCAGTCCCCGTCATTCCCTACCTTGGAGCAGCCCAAATGGCTGGGGCTCAGGGGAAACCCGCCTGGGCTCTCCCACCAGCCAGCCCTCTGAGCCACGCAGCTGGAGACGTCCCGGATAGGACCTTCCTCCTGGGGACCACAGCCTCTCTCCTAAACCCAGCCTGGTTGCTGGGTACTGTCAACAAAACACTCCCCACAGGCCCAGGCCTCACCAGGGACCAGAACCATGATCGTCCATGAGCAGCCTGAAGGCCACTAGGGAGAGGGGCTAGCTGAGAGGTAGAGTGGCTTTATGTTTGAAACAATTGTCAGGAAATGTGGCCTCCTCCTTGGGCCTCCAGCCTCCTTCCTTTCTCTCACACCCTCTGAAAGGGTAGGCTCCCCAGACATGGAGAGAGCCCAGGAAGAGCTCTCTGAAGGAAGGGAGGGTATAGTGGCCATCAAACCCAGCTCACCCCTGGTTCTAAGACCCAGGTCTACCCCATTCCACCTGTGTAGGGCACAATTCACACCCTCCTGGGCTGGCAGGGACACCTCTGTGCCTCGCAGCATGCCCTCCTGCCCTTCCACAGGCAGTCCTGTAGTTTTATAATCTTTATTGTTTTTTCCCTGATAAAAAAAGCAGAACAGACTCATTATTTATAAAAAAATTATAGAAATGTCTAAAATAGAGGTGAAAGCCAGCCCCCAGCCCAGTCCAGATACCCAGTATGGTATGATAGGCTCAAACCACACAGACTGATATACAGGTCCCTTCTTCAAGGAGGTTCTTTGAAATCAAAACTGATCATGGCTTGGTGCCTGTAGCTCAGAGACTAGGGTGCAGGCCACATACACCAGAGCTGACAGGTTTGAATCCAGCCCGGGCCTGCCAAACAACAATGGCAACGACAACCAAAAAGTAGCCTGGTGTTGTGGTGGGCACCTGTAGTCCCAGCTACTCAGGAACCTGAGGCAAGAAAATTGCTTAAACCCAAGAGTTTGAGGTTGCTGTGACCTGTGACATCACAGCACTCTACAGAGGGTGACATAGTGAGACTCTGCCTCAAAAACAAAAAACAAAAAAAGAAATCAAAACTGATCATGTCACTTCCATGTTTGAACAACTCACAGCTTCCTACAGCTCTCAGGTAAGAGCACTTCTCTCATCTTGGCTATGAGACCTGCCTGCCTCTCTGCTCTAATCGAGAATTTGCTCCCAGCCACACTGCCTTCTCTCAGGCCCTGATCCTGTCCTCCGCCTCCCTCCCTCCTTCTCTCTTTTATTCTCTTACCAGCTCCTCCCTCTTTAACTTCTGTCTTTCCATAGGCTGCATCCCAGTTCCCACTGGGAATGCTATTCACCTGGTAAACTTCACTCCTCTTTCAGATCTTAAGTTACTCCTTCAGAGAAGTCTCACTTCCCAGACCACCCAATCAAGACCAACTAATTCAAGGAGGGGAGAGCTGTTTTTTTTTGTTCACTATTCTCTCCCAGTGTCTGAGACATTGTGAGTGTTTAATAAATACTTGTTGGATGGATGGACATAGTAAGTACTAATTATGTGATTGCTTCAGTGGCCAGCACAATGCTGGGTATGGGAGAACTCAGTAGAATAATAAACCAAAGGCAGGTTCTCAAAGGCTGGGGGTTAGCAGGCCGGGGATGAGGCAGGTGGGCATTTGGGTAAGTGCTAAAATACCATTTCTAAGGGCTTTAGGGGCATAGGTTTTGAGGTACCTTTGTGATGTTGTTAAGTTATTGCCTGATGGTCGTCTATAATTTTGCTGTTAAACACAGACCCTAGGGAGAGGCACCTTTGCTTCTACTTTTTGTAACTCCTTCATTGCACTCCTTGCCCTTCCTCTTAGTCCTTAGGCCAGGCCAGAGGTCTACAGAATGTGTGTTAAATGGTTGGATTTATGGATAGATGAATTGGATTAATAGGTAGATGAATTGAATGGATGGAAAGATGAATTAGATGGATGTATGTATGGATTAGATGTATGTATATATGTATTGGATGGATTGAGAGGATGGATGAATGGATTGGATTGATAAATGAATTGGATGGATGGGTGGATGGAATGAATGGATTGGATACCTGTATGAATGAATTGGATGATGGATGGATGGATTAGGTGAATGGATAGATGAATGGATGGATGGATGGATTGATGGGTGGATGGATGGATGGATTGGGTAGATGGATTGATGAATGTTTTGGATAGATAGTTAGATTGAATGGAGACAGATGGATGAATTGGATCGATGGATAGGTGGATTGCATGGATGGAGAGATGGAAGAATGGATGGACAAACAGATGGATTAGATGGATGAACGGATGGACGAAAGAGCTAAAAAAGCTGGCAGGCTCTCAAAGATCCTTAATCTACACTCTGATTTTTAAAATGAGGAAACTAAAGTCCCAAAGAGGTGGAGTATATATTTAGTCACTTCCTCTCTTTGAGAACTTGTATTGAATTCTTCTCTTCAATCTATAAACACGTTGAAATTCCTTCCACACCAAACAAAACAAAGCACCTCTTTCCATCTTCCCTACAGTCTTTCTTGTGAGCTAGGACTTCCCCCTTTCCTTTCACTGCCAACCTCTTGATGGTCTTTAAAACTCACTCACTGGACTTCCTCATCTCCCACCACCTCTGACCTTTTATCTTCTGGCTTCCATCCACATCACCATGGTAATGGGTCCTCAGTTGACACTTGCCAGGGGCCTTGTAGCCTTGACCCCATTGTTGGCCCCAGGCAGTGTTTGGCACTGTCACCAAATCTTCTTTTCTAAAAGCCTGAGACTCTGCTGTGCACAGGGGCCGCTCTCTTCCTGCTCTCTTCTGGAATCTTTTTTTTTTTTTTTTTTTGAGACGGAGCCTCAAGCTATCCCCCTGGGTAGAGTGCCATGGCATCACAGCTCATAGCAACCTCCAACTCCTGGGCTCAAGCGAGTCTCCTGCCTCTGCCTCCCAAGTAGTTGGGACCACAG
>CAUYQV010093623.1:0-23675 GCA_963574575.1 Galagoides demidoff | reverse complement strand
GAGCCTCAAGCTATCCCCCTGGGTAGAGTGCCATGGCATCACAGCTCATAGCAACCTCCAACTCTTGGGCTCAAGTGAGTCTCCTGCCTCTGCCTCCCAAGTAGCTGGGACCACAGGCGCCTGCCACAACGCCTGGCCATTTTTGGTTGCAGCCATCATTGTTGTTTGGTGGGCCCGGGCTGGGGATTCAAACCCGCCACCTTAGGTGTATGTGGCTGGCGCCTTAGCTGATTGAGCCACAGGCACCAAGCCAATATATCTTATTTAACAAATAACAACAAACAGCATGAAACTTATATAGAGCAAGAGACAAAGCTTTGCTTCTTGAAGCAAGCAAGGTAATCTGGATCCCTTAAGGGCTTCAAATACACAGAACTTGCATTTAAGTTAAGATTGGTTACTTCTTTTATAGAATAATTTTTACAGGGGCAATATATGGGAAGTAATCAATTCTTTGAACAAAGTTCCAGGTAGGTTTTAAAAGATAAAAAGTTTCTAAAGTCCTCTGTGCATTGAAAAATTATCTTTCTATTCTAAATGCATGTCTAAAACATGGCTGTATTGGTTTAGTGACATTTGGTAAAAGATTAGAATGTATTTATCAAAAGTGTAACAAATAACTCATTCCTTTTAAAGGTATTATTTTTGTTATTTTATTTTTACGTAAGAAAAGAAAATCTCCCTTAAGTCCAATCACCTAAACTAGCTCTTAACAGAAAGGGTTAAGTTCCTTTAGCGCGAATCATAATTTTCTACTGTTAGAAGATCTACCATTATTCTATATCATTTATTAGACCACTGTACATATTCTTATCTGTCTAAATAATTGAAGCTCCAAATAAAAAACAGCACTGTCAACTTAGACCTGAAATGGAAGTGTTTTACCATTTTGGTTTTTCTCCGTGGTTTCCATGGAAACATGATGGTTATGACAGTGGAGGAGAGGAAAATGATGGCTGTTATTCAAAGATAAAAATGATCACAGAACTAAATACTTAGGATTAGAAAGTACTTAAAAAGCAGCATGGAATTAATGTTTGAGTTATTTGAGTAGTAAAGAGAAAATTAAATGCACATTTCGTATAGAAGGTAAAAAAAATAACAAGGCTAATGTTGTCTCCTAAAGTTTTCATAGATATGTGGTCTTTGTCTCTGGCTGTAACAATGTGAAGCTAAATACTGGAATGGCACTTAATTAATGAAGTTCAGTGTAAAAAAATAGAAGGTAAATTGCTATTGAGCTATCAATGTTAAGGGATTTGAAAAAATAACTTTTTTGCTTGTAATGTTTTATCCATTGACAATATTAAAGTACAATAAAAAGCTGTATGCAGGTAATGAAATTTTTACTTTAAAAATGAAATAGGACAGAGTTAACTGTCCTAAAACATCAGTCATTCGCATCAAGGGAATAAAATAGAACCTTTTACTATCTGAGCCGATCAATTTGAAATAATTAGGGAGACCACCTGGGGGCTTTCCTTGTAGGGACACTGGTGGAAATGGATTGCTATGGTCTGTTCTGAGTAATGGCTTACTGTGCCAGACCCAGTTTACCAAAACGGATGTTTAGATGATTTTGTGATGACGAGGAAATAGATGACATCATTTGGTGACCTGATAGTTTTGACCTAACTCCCGCATCAGTAACATAGAAAGAGAAGACATGCAAAATGGAATGTTCCCGATGCCCAAACAATTCAGAGTGGGTCCTGTCTTATGCCTCTGCTTTATATGTTTGCCTGTTTGTTTTCTCTTTAAAACTCACTCAGTTTTGCCGGGGGGGAATTGGCTCACACCTGTAATCCTAGCACTCTAGGAGGCCACAGCAGGTGGATTGCTTTGAGCTCATAAGTTCAAGACCAGCCTGAGCAAAAGTGAGACCCTCAGCTCTGCGAAAAATAAAAAAAACTGAGGCAAGAGGATTGTTTGAGCCCAAGTTTGAGATTGCTGTGGGCTATGATGCCATGGCACTTACCCAGGGAGATAGCTTGAGACTATTGTCTCAATTTAAAAAAAAAACAAACAAAAAAACACCTCACTCAATGTTGTGAGTTGTGTTTTTTCCTTAGTAGAAGAATTGGAATAGGTTGAGGTCCTAAGTTTCTGTCTGAGGTTCTTAATCTTCTTTTTATTTTTACTATAAGATGCCTCTAAACTTGGTCAATGTGTGGTTAGTTTATTATGTTACTGGAAGATTCCAAAATACAGTGTGTTTATGAAAGCTTGTCATTGGTATTTACAACCTTTCAAAATTAAGCTAAATCTTTTAATTTCTAATTTTGTTTTACTTTAGTGCCCACATATCTAAGCCCATTCTTACTGATTTCTCATTTCATGATGTCTCAGTGACAAACAAGTTTTAATTTTAATTAAATATTTTAATTCTAGATTAATTACTTAAATGTATTTATGGATTTTACCGTAATGGAATAATCTAAATGAAATGGTGATAGTTGTTCAGACACTTGTTAGCAACATTTTGCGTGAACGTGCATGCATTAGGTAGAGTCGGGTAAACACCTCGCTCCAGGATTTTCACGGTTCACATGAACACAGAAAAGAAAATGGAAATGGATCTCAATACGGGATAAGTGTAATGGTTAATTAAATATGCAGAGAAAGTCTCTAAGAATCATAGTTGAGTCTTGCCTTTGTTAACGTCTTGATTACCTAAAAGATGCTTTCAACAAATCTGTAATTCAGAGCGTAGGTGTTATTCCCTAGGAAGTATTGCAGACAAGTGAGAAGAAAAGAATACACAACATGGAGCAAGTTGGAGAGGAAATTAATTAAAACATAAATTAGAAAAACAAGTCTCAGGCTTGTACAGTAGTCATCTGGAACCCATATATTTACCAACAAGGAAAGATACTCATCTTGGTTTGATGAAAGCAGGAGGTTTGGGAATTGTCTAAAGAGACTCCAGGATTTGTGTGAGCCAGTCATTTAGACATGAACTTGCTCATGCGCCTTTGTTCTGCAGCAAAAATAAAGCTGCTAATATTGGGGATTTGTGGGCAGATGGTTCTATTAGAAGTTAAGTAATAATAATATAAATAAAACTTCCCCGGGTAAAGGATTTTCAAAATACTTTACATAATTGCGTCAATATTTCAAGACTGCTTTGAAATAAATTCTCATGATGGTTTCATGTTGGAGAAATCTGTGATCATATGTTAATTATTTTATAGGCATTACTTATATCTACAAACTGCCCACTGATTTTTTTTATAGCAATAATGAAACTGCATCTCTCAGTCTGTGTTCATTTTAGACAGCAATTATTTTAGGCAGTAATAACAGCATCGATACTAACAGCAAGTGTGATGGAGTGCCTACTGCTCAGCTTGTGTAGGCACAATGCACTCCTATTAGGAAGACACCTTTATAATATTAATTTAATAAATAAGGAAACAAGCACAGAGCAGTTAAGCAACTTTCCCTAATCACACAGCTAACAAGTTGAAGGAATTCATTACCAAAAATGAATGTTTTAATCCATAGACCAGGAAATAGGATACTGCTTATACTTCACCATCAACAGCAAGAAAGCCATTTCTGTAAGTTAATCCAATATCTCTCAGTCCCCCATTGGAGTGTATATTAGAATGGTGGAGGACAGTCTGGGGTGACTGCATTCTTTTAACTAGTGTTTGCTTGCTGTTATTATTTGGAAAAGGTGATAGGGAAAGGACTAAAATATTTACCAGCTTTTAAAATAATTTCCTTTTCTGGTATTCATGCAGTCAGTTTCACAAATGAGAGATTAAACACATATAAACCTGATGTATAAAAATGGTTTTGGGGGCTGGGCACAGTGGCTCATGCCTATAATCCCAGCACTCTGGGAGGCCCAGGTGGGTGGATTGATTGAGCTCATGAGTTCAAGACTAGCCTGAGCAAGAGTGACACCCCAATCTCTAAAAAATAGCCATGTGTTGTGGAGGGCACTACTTAGAAGGCTAAGTCAAGAGGATCACTTGAGCCCACAGTTTGAGGTTGCTGTGAGCTATGATACCATAGCACCCTACCAGGGGCAAGAAAGTGAGAGTCTGTCTCAAAAAAAAAAAAAAAAAAAAAAAGAAATAAAAAAATTATTTAAATGTAAAGTTTACTAATGAAATAATTATAAATGTACCAGTCACATTACCTTTATTTATTTACTTTTTTTTTTACACTTTTGAGACAGTTTCACTATGTCACCCTCAGTAGAGAGCTATTGCGTCACAGCTACCTCAAACTCTTAGACTTAAGCAATTCTCTTGCCTCAGCCTCCCAAGTACCATGTTTCCCCAAAAATAAGACACTGTCTTATATTTACTTTTTCTCAAGAAGACACACTAGGGCTTATTTTCGGGGATGTCTTCTCTCCGTGCCATTCAGCATGGCTATGCAGCATATCTGCATAGCCACACCCATCACTAGGTCTTATTATGGGGGTAGGGCTTATATTTAACAAATGCATGGAAATCCTGCTCGGGCTTATTTTGGGGTAGGTCTTATTTTCTGGGAAACATGGTAGAGAGAGGAACTACAGATGCCCACCAAAATGCCTGGCTGTTCTCCTGTTGTAGTTGTCATTGTTGTTGAACCCCCAGCCCCTGTGTCTGTGGCCAGAGCCAAAGCCACTGAGCTATAGGCACCAAACCAACCTTAAAATGATTTTGTTCTACAGAGACAGTAACAAGTTGAAAAAAAGTCTAGGTTTTTTTTCCCCCTCTGGGAAGGGATGGGCAGAATTTCTAGAGACACAAGACAAATATTTGAATATAGAGGAAACCATCAATATCAGCTACTCTGAGATTCAGCCTCAATCCTCAACCCATCATACGGACAAATTGGACACCACCTGGAACAAAGGTTAGCAGGAAGAGGCCCCCAAACAGAGGATACCTAGAATTTTCCTTGCTTCTCTTCTGATAAAGTTGACATTCCCTGTAGCAGAAATATATTCTTCTTGGGGCTGCACCTGTGGCTCAAGGAGTAGGGCACTGGCCCCATCTACCGAGGTGGCGAGTTCAAACCCAGCCCTGGCCAAAAAAAGAAAAAAAATATGCTCTTCTTTTAAACTTTTAGATCTAAACTGTGCTACTTATCTTCAGTACATAGGAATTAAAATGACTTGATACTGGGCACACTATCTTTCATCTGAAAAATTTATAGAAATAATTTCAATAATATTAAAAACATGCTATAATATATAAACATCTCAGTTTAAGCATTTCATCTATCATCTCTCAAAGCATTAAAATTAATAACATTTTCTTAAATGTGTTTTTTTCTTCACACTTCTTCTAAAATTCCAAAATACGAAATCAAATATAAACTTTTGAAACTCCATGATATTTTTAAAAAATCAAGGTTTCTTTCCAGGTTGGTCTGGACATTCTGATTATGTATTTCTTAATAGAGTTAATTAATCAGCGTTAGATCTTAGAGTTCTAAATGGAACCTTGGTTCATGAGATAATCTCTAAAGATGCAAAACAATTGGATGCATCCTTTGCACATGTGAAGTATCCATTCCACCCAGCAGGGGAGATGAGCTCATGTTGGACTTCACCTGGAGACTGGATAAAAATTAGTAAACATGATAACTGAGGACAAGGTAACACCAAGTGACCCCACTGCTTGTTATTTCAAAGCACATTTTGAGGAAATCTGAAGGCAATTAACCAAAGAGAAACACGTACACATTCTCATCTGCCAAGAGAAACATGCAAATGTGTTCTTGTGAAGACTGTAGGGAAAGCTTCATTGGATGTGAGAGAAGCTCTGAGATACAAGTCACCCCTGTGCATGAAATGCCCATAGGGCTGAGACAGTGAGAACGTTATTTTCATTGCTAGATCACAGCCCCTTCTGGTTAGTCCCTTTGAAAACTTTGGCTAACTCTTCACCTACCAGAATGATCACACTGGGTCAGTATCTTATACTCATAGAACTTTAGAGGTAGAAGAGAGATGTCCACATCCACCTCCTTTATTTCCTAGGATAGAGGCCTTAGTTATTGTAGGGATGTAGATGGAGTTATCCTAAAGCTAGACTTCTTGGATACTTAAGAAATATGGCTTGTGAATATTACCACGTCTGTGGATAAAGTATAGAATCCGTACAAAGCTTCTTTTGGCTAGTGACAGATACTCTGGGATGCTTAAACAGTACCTTTTCTTTTCACTATGGGACTATTTAAAGCAGCGAAGCAGTTAATTTGCAATATGGAACACAATGGAAAGTCTCAGAGCTCCTTTTTACGCTCTGGGAGGATGCAACACGACATCATTTCATTGCTTATGTCAGTTAATCTTTGAGTATGATTCTGTTCACATAATTCCAACAGAAAAATACAAACACTAGGTTATAAATATTCAAATAGTTTATTATGTTTTGCCTGGTATCTTTGTGTAACTCAGCTATTTTATTGTTTCCCAGATAGACACACATTAAAACTTGAACATCTGTAGTACACAGTTTTGAGATACTAAATTTGAAAATTGCATCTCTTAAGGGTATAATTACTTGACTTAATTGGCATACAGTTTGATAAATATTTGTTCTGTGGAGAGAAATAATTTGTTTGAGAACTTCGTGGGCGACTGATAAACATAGTTTTTATGACTTAGCCTCCTGAAAATGGGCCAAAGAAATTGTATTGGCAATGGCACACGCCATCTAATCTAACTGAGCAGAGAGGAAAAATAATAATCTTGTAATTTTGGAGAATGATTTCAGGAAGGAAGAAATGATGAAAAATAGAACCAAGGAAATCTATAATAATTAGAGTGATAATAAAAGTTGTCGTGACGTTGTATTAGTTTTCTGTGACTGATTTGACAAATTACCACAAAGGGAGTGGTTTGAAATAAGAGAAATTTATTCTCTACCAGTTCTAGAGCCCCAGAAGTCCTCAGTTACATCTCTGAGCCCCACCGGGGTATGTGTGGGCCACACTCCCTCTGGAAGTTCTAGGGGATGATCCACGCCCTGCTTCTTCCAGACTCTGTGGCTACTGGCAGGCCTTGATGTGTGGCTGCATAACTCCGAAACTTTACCCCTGTCTTCAGCTTGCCTTTTCCTCTGTGTATGTATGTGTGTATACGTGTGTGTGTGTGTTCACTTTGTTTCCCTTTTTAAATAAAGAATACTTGTGATAGCAGGAAGGATCCACCTGGATAATGCAGGCTAATTTCCTCATCATAAAATCTTTAATTTCAATCCTAACTCCGAAGAACATTCTTCCAAAGGAGATAATATTTACAAATTCCAGAGATTCAGCCTTGATATCTTAAGGAGATCAGATTTTCAGCCTACTACAGGAAAGTTAACTGAGACAGCGCAGCATATCATGGCCATGGTTCCCTTTCACCCTACAGAGAATGCTACTTTGAACCACACCCAAGGTGACATATGATAAGGGTTAAGATTGGATTTCAACCATCTTTGCTCTTTCCTTCTTTCTTTCTTTCTTTTTTTTCCAACTCTATTTCCATCCTTTCTTCCTAGGCTCAAAGTAGAAAGCAGCAGTCATAGTCTATAAATTTTTCCGACCTCCAAACCTACCATTTGGACCTTGGCGTTCCTTTGTGGACCACTTAGGACTTACTGGGTCATTCTCCAGGGAGGTGCACCTCACACTCAAACAAGAGTAAAGATTCTCCTTTTTTAATTTTTAATTAATTAATTTTTTTAATTGTTTGGGATTCATTGACGATACTAAGAATTAGGTTATACTGCTTGCATTTGTTAGGTAAAGTCCCTCTTGTTATTGTGTCCTACCCCCAAGAAGTGTGCCATACACCGTGACCCCCAGCCTCCTCTCCCCGCTCCCTCATTCTCTTTGTCTTTTTAAGTGATAAAAAAAATACTAGGAATTGCTGGACTCTACATCCCACAAATATCAAAGCCATCTTAGCATAAAGATTATGCCTGCTAACCAGGCATATACTAAACAGATCCCCTACCTTTGGTGCCCTGGGTTTGAAAATTCCAAGACCATTGACAATGTCCAGCATGACCCACAGAAAAATTGTGTTTGATTAGTTTGAGGAGAAATTCCCTACGACACTCTTGACTATCTTCTGTTACATGTGTATTACCTGCAGGGATCTGCAGGCCAGGAACTAACCCTACTATACGTAGGTGGCTCAGATGAGACCTATAGGCCACAGGACTAGTCCATGACACATCCACCTATTTTGAATCTCCCAGCCCAGAGTTTCCTTCCTCCCTGGAGTTACTCCATGTCCTGAATACATTCCTGTCTCCCTCCAAATAAATATACCTCACATGCATGCGAGAGATGCCTCAGTTTCCACTGGACTTGCAGGTGTGTCCTGGGGGCTGCATGTGGATTATGTGAGGACTATGGTGTTGGATATCATGAAAATCATGCATGGACCTTTCTTTTCTTTTATTCTCATCAGCTTTTGTTAGTGTTTGTGTCTTTCATGTGTGGCCTGAGACAGCTCTTCTTCTTTCAATGTGTGGGAGAGAAGAGAAAGGCTGGAGACTCCGACGAGGGCTGCAGACCCTGGGGAGCATCAGTGTCTGTGCAAGGTGGAAGTGTCCTCTTGTTCTTTGTCCACCTTTCCTAAGCTACTACCATGGGCTCATTTCATTCTATTAGAATAAATAGATGAACTTTGCCATGGAGAATACTACCGTGAAACATCTATGGACTCTCTTTTGCTTGCCAAGGGGTCATGTAAAATTCACAAAATTATGAAAGAGTATTTTGAATACATTGGTATATCTTTCCAAAATAATTAGTTGGAATCAAACACTTACTTTGTGCCAGATACTGAGCTGTGTGATTTATTTACATGCTTTTATTTAATTGGAGTTAGAATCTATTATTTTTACTCTCTTCATTTGCCAGATGTGGAAGAGAGACTTTGGAATTGGAGGCTACATGGTCAGCAGTGGATTTAGGATTTGAATCCAAGCAATTTTTCTCCAGGATGTATCTGTTAAACCCCAACCCTACTGTCTTGTGACCATAGTTAGGGTCTTGCTGAAGCTGTGGTTTTAATCTGGAAATATGCTTGAGTAACTTTAAATGCAAAAGTAGCTCTTATTTATATTACAAACGACAGGCACTCAAAATAGGAAGGAAAACATTCCTTTTGAAAATTGCCTCTGGATCATCAGTTTGCAGTTTAACCCTGGGTGATAAAATATATGAACTATGATGTCTCAGATCCTGTCATCACTGAGTAACTCTTCTGCTAACAATTCTCTGTGGCATAAACTTTTTCCCTTTCATATTTATTACATCACATAAGTGTGTTATGGCAAAAAGTCTTACTGTAACATCCTGGAGCATCGTAGATCTGCATATTTAGACAGCGGAGTCCGTCTTTAACTCAGCATTATCAAATCTACCTCTGAGCAACTGAAGCCAACTCAGAACCACTCAGAGCTAATGCGAAGACACTCAGACCCCACTAATGTTCTACTGGGAGTTTCAAGTAGCACTGTATCCATTAAGGGAAAGGAAATTGGAGAAAGATGATCCTTAAGACAGGAAAAGTGAAATGGCAAATTATTTCTGGCCTAATGGCAGTAATTTTCCATTTGGTCAAGCATTAGTAGCTATGTTGGCTCCTTTAACAGCCTGTTTTCATTATTATTATATAATTTACATATCCTATGTAATTTATGTTAAGTATAAGTTTATGTATAGACGTGTCCTAATGAGGTTTGACTACAGCTACAACACAGCTTCTCTTCAAAACACAATCGTGGCTGATACGAAATCTTTATTATTTTATAAGGCTTTAAAAAGACTTTAAAGGTATATTAAATATACCTTTAAAATCTTTTTGGTGTGTTTGTTTTCACTTACATTTTTTTAATAATGTAGAAACTATCCTTTAGAGAGAGAATGAACTCAGAACTCTTCCTACTACAGTGTATTAAAAGTGTATTTAATCACTAATTAAAGAAAAATTTTATTGACAAGCTGTCATCAAGCATCTTATACCAAGTCGGATGTTACACTGGAGCAGGGGTCCACAAAATTTTTCTCTCTTGGGCTTGATGGTGAATATTGTCAACCCGGAAGGCCTTATTCACCTGTGCTGCTAAACAAATGAGAAAGACTGTTTTTTAATAAAATTTTATTTATGGAGTCTAGAATTTAAATTTCATATAGTTTTCATGGGTCACAGAATATTACACTTCATTTGATTTTATTTTCAGCCATTTAAAAATATACTAATCATTCTTAGCTCCCTGGCCACACACATGTGCAAACAGTCCCAGGCTGTGCGTGGCCTGCAAGCTGCAGGTTGCTAATCCCTGAAATAGAGACTTATATTCAGGCTGACATCCTCATTTCACATTAAAAGTGGTCTTTCCAGGGGCGGCGCCTGTGGCTCAAAGGAGCAGGGCTCTGGCCCCATATACCGAAGGTGGCGGGTTCAAACCCAGCCCCAGCCAAAAACTGCAAAAGAAAAAAAAAGTAGTCTTTCTGGAAAATGAATGATCAGGTGAGAACAGGGCCCTGAGAATAGCAAAGGAGTTTTAGAATCTTTTTCACAAGTAAATTTTTGTTTCTGATAGAAGTTTTTTCCCAAAGTCACAAACTCACAGAACTCAGACTTTGTCCAAAACTGGGATATTGATTTTCCACAGACATGTTTCTCCCCCATCTTTCCTACATCACTGACCAGCAGCACTATCCATTCTCTCTCCCCCATGCCCTGCCTCAATCCACGTGCAGATACACCTGCCTGTTCTTTTTAGGACTGTCCTTGTACTTGTTGCCACCAGCTCACACCAGCCCTCTCTCTCGTCTGAACAGCTGCATGAATTCCCAGTTGGCCTCCCCTCTCTCATTCTCTCTCCTCTCCCCAAATCCATTTTCAGCAACGCACCTAGAGTGATCTTTTATAAACCAGATATTGGATGACATCACAAAGACTATCAGCAGTCCTGGGCACTTTAACCAAACACTAAGATTCTATTTCCTCTCCTGTAAATGGAAGGGTAATTGTCCACACTGCTGTGGTTTGATGTGACAATTCAAGGACTGACGGTATTTAGGATGATGCCTATTGCATGATCCCTATTTGATGAACTAGTGCTCATAAAATGGTAGCTGCTATCATCCTCATCCTCATCATCATTATCATCATTGTCAATCCTCTAATTAAAATGAATCATAGTTAGAATAAAATCAAAGCGACTCTTGGGTCTTGCAGAAAGAACTATCCCTCCTTGACTTATGTTTGAAGCCCACGATGTCCCAGGCCCCTAATCTATTGTTCTTCATGACCTCACAACTCTTCAGGACCTTCCCAGATGCTCCCTGTGACTCTCCTGTCTCTGTGGTCTCCATTTAAATGTAGTCTCCTCAGAGAGGGCTTCCCCGACCACTCTTTAAAAAAATATTTCCCACCACTCACAACTCCATGACTCTGTGTTTTTCTGTTATACACTGCCTGAGATGGATAATTTGTCTGTTAACACATTAATTTTCTGCCTCTGATTAGAATATAACCACCAGGAGAGAGAAACAGACCTGTCTTTTTAACCAAAATAGTGGTCTTCATAAATATTTATCAAATAAAACAAAGAAAAATGCAACAGAGATAGCTGACAATTTTATCCGCTTTCTGATACATTCATTTAAGTTCAGCAAACTATACGTGGTCAGTGGGTTTACTCATTCTTCTGTTCATTTATTCAGTGAATTGGCATCAAGTACCTTCTGAGATAGATTGGTGAAAATGTAGAGGATCAGAAACCTTAGAGTGCTTTCAAAGAGTTATAACATAATTGCCTACGTTGTCATTTCAAAGGATATGTCAACTATACACATGTATGCATATCAATAATTCAAAGTATTTTCCTGAAGACTTGAGTTTTAATTTCCTTTTCCATCATACCATTTACCATATAGAATAGCACATCTCACTGGCCCCATCAGTTATTCAATAAACACTTACTGAACGTGTGCTGGTTTCTGTAATCAGAACTGAAATTCTAGTTGGATTTCTTTTTCCTTTCTAAACTTCACTTTTAAGAGAAAGAAGCAGAGGTCACCAAAATCAGGTCTTAGAGATTCGGTTTTTTAACATTTTCAGTTTATGTCTTGGGATCTGTATACAAGGGTCGTGTCCTACTTCACCTTCTGTCTAGACCACAGTCCCTGGAGGAATTCTTATGGGCCCCAGCACACTCCACGGTCTTTGATCGCAGGGAGATTCTGTGTCACCTAGTATGCTTATTAAGTCTAGGACACAGAGAGACAGACGTCAAGGAAGATTTCCAAGTGAAAAGCAATTCTGCTCTTTCTAGGATTATGGGGTTAGAGCTCTCTGATCCAAGGACCAAGTGTTCTCCAATATGTTTGGCCTGTACACTTCTTTTAACTGTGGTTTTATCATGTATGATTACTACCTGCCCAATTGTTTGCAAATTCGACCCTCACCTGGTGATTTATTTACATTTAAGAATTGAGCATGCATTTAGAAATTGACACCATGAAGCGGTGTAGCAGCAATACCTTTCTGGACCAAGCTATGGGACTTCCATGATGCTGAATATGCTTAGTTCAGAAAGAGTAGGGCAACTTTCTTTTGAATTATCTTGATCACAAATGAGAAATGTATTAATTAAAACCCCTGATAAAAAGTAATTTTAAAAATACATACAGATCTATCCTCTTAAGAAGAATGAAAAAAAATCCAATAATTTTAATGAAATAGTATGGGAGTGATGAGTATTAGTTTGGAAATTGGAATATATGAATGCACTTGAATGATCTGCCAATAGTTGTGTGATTTGCGGCAATTCTGTCTGTCAAGACTCAGTTTCTATATCCACGAAACAGAAAAGATTGTGTGGAAGGATTTCTATAAATCTTGTATTTCTAAAATTGTAGGAATTCATTTCCACTGACCTGAATGTTGGCAGTGTATTTTAACTCGAATTAGCTTTTTTTATTAGGCTTTTTATTGGTGTTTAAAGAAAAACTTTAGACAAATTAAATCTAGTAAGAGTTTAATTGAGCAAGGAATGATTCCCGAATTTGCAGTCCCCAGAACCAGAATAGGTTCAGTGTAACTCTGGGGCTGCCACGTGGTTGGATAACACTTATGGACGGAAAAGGACAGTTATATACAGAAACCAGAAGGGAGGTACAGAAACAGCGGGATTGGTTGTTCCTTGTCTGTCTAATTTGAAAATAGTTTGCACAGTTGGCTACCCATCATCGGTTCAAACTCTGTGATGGTTACAAGATTATAGTTTCTTTATACATCGACTCCATATAGTCACTCTGTATGGAGAAACCTTTAGAGGGAAGCTTTAAGCTAAACTGGGGGTGGAGAACCTGTGGTCATAAGACCACATGTGGCCTTGTAGGCCCTTAAATGTGGCCTTTTGACTAAATCTAAATTTTATAGAACAAATCCTTTTATTTTTATTAATACATCTAGTAATGTTTATACTTTCATTTTAAACATGAATGTATTTTAAGTACCAAAAAGAAAATAAATCTTAATGAAATAATTCTCCCAGAATAACCAGCACAGTGAGAAAATTAGTAAGCCATAAGGGCTAAATTGATGGCTGCTACACTCAGGACTTAGTTTTGACTTCTTCTATGTGACTGGTGCCACTGCTGCATGAGGCAGGTTGGTGAGAGTTCAAGAGTTGAGCAAGCCAGTGGGCTATCGGCCTTTGACAAGCATGCATTGTCTCTGTTTGCAGTGGAATTAGTCAATATTTGCACTGCTTGATGGTGTTTTTATAATTCTGTCTGCTTAGCAGCCCCTACTGTCAAAAACCACGAGAATGCTGAAGGCGGAAAACAAATTTTGTAATGAGGTTTGGGAATGGCAATATTACCTTGTTTCTGCTAAAGATAGGATGGTTTGCTTGCTTTATGATACTGCAGTCTCAACATCAGAGAAATTCAGGGCCCATCAGCATCATAGCACTCGTAAGGACCACAGATATTTTGAATATTTTAATTTTTACAATCCAAAAGGTCGTATTACAGAAATAAAAGATAAAAAACAAAAGCCAAAACCATTCCTCTAAGCAGTCATGAGACCTGGAAATAATGCCGCTGAAGCAACGTACAAAGTAGCTTTACATACTTAGGGAAAAGGGGAAGCCATTCAGTGAGGCAGAAATTATCAAAGAGTGCATTGTCAAAGCAGTAGAATGCTTAGGCCCCGATAACGTTTCAAAGGAAAACAACTACTTCTTTCAAGGAGAACCATAACTGATGGGCAGCATGAATTAGCCTTCAACTTAAGACAACAACTTCATGAGATACTTCCAAAGGGTAGTATACATTATTCAGCTGCTTTGTATAAATTAACTGATAACTATTGACTCGAAGAATGTTTTATACTTTATTTGGGTCATAACAGAAGGTATTCTTTGCTGTAAAGACTTACTTGCTTTGGGAACTCTTGCCGATAGAACCTAGGAAGTAGATACTTCAACAACTTTCAATATATATGTTGTGAAGTTGGACCAAATTTGGTATATTTAGTGAGTGCATGTACAGACAGCATGCCTTCCATGACAGGCAAACATGAAGGGTTTATTGCACAGATAAAAAATGTAGTAATAGATCTTATTTCTTTCCACTGTATCATGCATCAGCTGAATCTCTGGGCTAAAGCTAATATTCTAAGTGACACTTTGCAATAAGTTATAAGTAGTGTTCACTATATTCCTGCAAATGCATCACGGCATTCTCAGTTCCGTAACACACTAAAATTGGAGGGTGAAGCCCTCAGTGTGAATATTAGCCAAGAGTTCATCTCTGTGAGAACAGTTAAATTTTATGACGAACAGAATTGCAAAATGATTTATTGAAAGAAAATTTTTATAGGAATATAGTATGTCTGTGTGATGCCATTTCAAAGCAAAACAACTTGAATATTTCTTTGCAACATAAAACTAATATACATGGTATGTGGCAAAAAATCCGAGCATTGAAAAAAAAAAACTATAATTTTTCAAAACAGTACTTTAAAAGGAAATTTCAGATGGACTTTTCCCTAGTTAGCAAAGGTCATTGATGAATAGGTTTATAAATGTGAATAATTTAAAGACTATGCAGCTGTTACAGATCTGTTAATTGGCTAATATAACAAAAGGTTCACCAACGGTGAGAATCAAAGGCTCACGCAGCTTAGCCTCACCTAGTTGATACCACCGAGAGACCGAAAGAATATAGATAGAGCTGATTGGGCTCCCTCAGTAGATGACATTTTAAAGTTATTGTTTGATGCTAAGAAAGATCTAATTCAAATAGGGATCATTTGATGCTAAGAAGATCTAATGGAAACATGGAAAAATGTAGTAGACTACCCACCTCTTCAGTAACAGGCCAGAAGAGTGCTTTCTTGCTTTTCAATCCTGTATTGCTACAAATCTACATTCTCCATAACCCAAATCAAGACACCCTTAAGGTTCACAAATGACCCATCCCCATCGAGAGGATCAACTGAACCGTGCACCCCCACGCTGCAACCAAATATTTAAACTCTTCCCAACAAAAAGCAGATACAATAAAGTCATTGAAAGATTAGTTAAAAATTAAAAAATAGTTTTAATGTTTTAAACTTATAAAGTACATAGTAGTCAGTTCTTTACCAAATGTCCATTTTTAGGTCTATCTAATTGAAGTTTCTCGAGTGCGGCCTTATTTGAGTATAGCTAAATGAATATGGCCTTCCAGCATGAAAAAGTCCCCCAACTCTGGGCTAAACTGAGTTTGACACTGGTAATTCAGTTTCCTCTTCCGAACCTGTTTTAACATAACCCTTTAATGGGACTATCACCACGAACTTTAACACCAAGGAGAGATTTTTTTTTTCCATTACTTATTAAAAAAGTGAGAGTTAATAAGATAATATGCACTTTCTGCTTCTACACACTAGCTTTTCTATCTTTTCATCTGTAAGGTAGAAAGAGAGACGGGGAAGCAGAGAGACAGAGAGAAAGGAAAACACAGGGTCTTCACACAAACTTTATGAACACCCTGCATTCTGATTTACGTGATCGTAAATTATTTTCTCTACCAAAAAAATCTCCAAGTCTCCAAGTTTGGGTTTCATTTTTATTTTTTTAAATACTTTAACTAGATTTTTGGTATAAAATCAAAATTCAGTTCAGCTTCTGATATATACTTTCTCATAGTTTCCATAGCTTTTTCCTAATAGAATAAAATGGACCTGCCCTAAAAAAAGATTGACCAGGAATTTTGAACGGTTCATAGAGTGATTTTGCCACAGTAAAAGCAAATTAAGATATACATGGTAAAGTTCAGCAGCTCTGAGACTCTTTGTATTGTGAGCCCGATAACCACTATGTACATGGAGATTTACACACAAGAAATAAACTTCTGTACTTAAAGCAAATACATTTTCAAACAGTTAAATACTAATTTAACTTCTCCCATAAAGCAGGTACTAAATTAAGACACAAAGAAATAGAAGTTTAATCCTAGCCCTCAAAAAGCTTAATCAAGATTCAATGGCTTTAAAAACTGAATTTGCAACAAATATTTTCAAATGTGCAAAATATTAGTAAACATTTTACGTGATTCGGTTTGGTAAGTAAATGGTTGTAAGTACCCTTTATGAAAATGTCATTCTTTATTCAAAGCACCTCCTAGTAAGCATCCAGAATCAGTACAAATTTTTGTTGCTTTTCAATGAAACTCAAAGGAAATATCTTGACAACCAGCATAAGGAGGAGTCCCTCTTAATATGACAGCAATGCATTTATCAAAGCCCAGCTGGAGCCAGGTCAGAGATGGGCACAGATGTTTTGCAGCTTGTGAGAAAGGAACATTGGGGAGAGGGAGAGGATTGGGGCATCACGGTGTATGACACACCTCTTGGGGGTGGGGGAGTCAAGTATAAGAGGGACTTTACCTAACAAGTGCATTTAGTGTAACCTAATTCTTTGTACCGTCAATCCCAAAGAATAAAAATAAAATAAAATAAATACATGATAAAAAAAATTAAAAGAAAAAAAAGAGATGCACTTCCCTTTGGACTGAATGTAAGGGACAGGTGGGCTCAAGCAAGTAGCTTAGTAGGGGCAGGTGGCTCGCAGACCTGGAGTCCTTGGTACACGGTTGGAGCACTGACCTAGCAGTAAGGAGACTGGTGGTGGCCACTGGGGAAAAGCACACCATCTACAGAGCAGAGACAAGTCCAATAGGTCATTGTCTTTTGAAGTTCACTTTGTATTCTATCTCTATGGAAATGCTGAATGGCTCCATTATAAATAACTTATAAATAACACTAAACACAACACACATAATAATACATTCTCAATACGTAACAGATAACATGTGTCCAGGAACTTTAAAAGGAAAAACAAATATACACTTAACACATTTATAAGGAATAACTTTTTAGAAAGTAAAACATGTTTCAGAATTTGCTGAGCACCTCAAATGCAGAATAAGCCTGCCTTTTCTGAAATCCAGTTGGCATATGAGTCAGTACCCATTTACGGATGTCTTCCAATGTGCCAGCCATTCTACTAGGTGATTAGGACATTACAATGAATAACACACTTTTTCCAATTTCTGAGAGCTCCCACTCTAGAAGGGGAAATTAATACATAATCATCCAACACCTTGACATTGAAAACTGCAACAGGAACAGAAGGGAAGTAACCACTCTGCTTAGAAGGAAAGAAAGGAAAGAAAACAGTAACACTCAGACGAGATCGAGTGTGTTCAGGGTAGTATGGCCGTAGATAAAAAAGCATACAGCACCGGGTAGTCCCAGGAGGTCTCCCATCCAAGTACTAACCAGGCCCGACCCTGCCTGGTTCTGTGATTGGATGAGATCAGGCACGTTTAGGGTGAGAACATAATAACATTCAGATGTACCTTCAAAGATTTGTGTTGGATGAATATCTGTCATGGTTCCTCTCCTTTAGAACAAACTCAATAGCCTCACAAAAGTGTACAAGAAAAGTATAGTAGGCCAGTGTCATTTAGATGCATGAGACTTTGATATCACACAGAGTGACCTCTACAGAGCCATGACATTCCACTAACATTCAGTATCTTCACCTAGAAGATGAAGATCTCTCTCTCTCCCTCTCTCACACACACACACACACACACATACACACATGCACACCTCAGAGTTCTGGGGAAATTCAATGAGAATAAATGTATATTACTTTGTGCGGTGGCTAGCATGTTAGAAATGTAATTATGTTAGAAATTATTTTATTTGTTATAAAAGTAATAGTAGAGCTTCACAGAGAGAATGTTAACTTGTCCTCTGGGTCTACATCATGAAATGTGGATGGAGGGGACAGGAAGAAAGAGACCAGAAAAAAGTTACTCTGTGAAGTTCCTGTAACACCCCCTAAAAGAGTTCCAACTTGGTGCAAATGCGATGGGGAGACCACCCAGCTTCCAAGCAGTCAGCTAACTTGACTATGTGTTTTAGAAAATTAAATGTAGGGATGATAGGAAGAAGCTAGGGGGCAGATGATGTAGCTGGAGATCTTTCACCAAGGGAGTAAAAGCTCTTTTTAATACGTATGTATTTTAAGAATTTATGCTTTTAAATTTATATGATATTTTAATGTAAAGATATTAATAAAGGCTTATTTTAAAAAATTGCAAGTGTGACAATGATACCACTTTAAAAAGCATATCACAGGCAGTCCCTGAGTTATGAACAAGGTAAGTTCTGTAGGTTTGTTCTTAAGGTGAATTTACATGTAAGTTGAAACAGGTGCATTTATCTATTGCCTGAAATAGCCTGCATTTGTAATTGCAAGTCATACATCAATTGGATGTTTGTAACTTGGGGACTCGCTGTTGTAGCCAACAATCATCAGTGCAAGTCGCAAATTAGATGTTTGTATCTCGGGGACTGCCCATATTCTAAGTACAAAGTTTATTGTAAAAGCTAAGTCACTGGAAGTGTTTGGTGCTCTGAAGTGAGGTACATAGAAATTTAGCTGAAGAAGCAAGAAAATAAAATTGTTTGTATCTCAGAGTCGTGCCCTTTTTTCCATGTCACCTCATTTCCTCTTTCCCCGTGTGAAGATGCCTTTATACATATTGGCAGTCGTCATGAATGCCAAAGAGCAAAATAACTTCCCTATGAAAATTTTTAATCATCAATTTGGATGGGTAACCTTGTAATACAAAAGATAGGAGAGGGTAATGAAAGAATGGATTAATATTTCTTTTGATAATAATGAGAGAAACATAAATTTTGGTTTCGATGTATTTAGAATTTCACTAGAAAATAAAGTAGATCACAATCTAGGTATTTAATAACTATCTATCTAAAGGTGGGAAGGAAATATCTAATTGAATATCTGAAGAGTGGATTCAGTACAGAGAATACCAAAACCACAGAAGGCTGGTTTGAAAAATCAAAGTTTGTACTTTTCTGTCCTCTAGTGGCCATTTGTAGAATTGACCCCAAAGTGGCTAAGCAGGGCAAGCGGGTGGATTAGGAAAAAGCCAGCTGTACCACTGAGACCCTGAGAGTATTTCCTTCCCTCACCCAAATTAACTGAAGGCAGAGGAAAGCTAGTCTTTGGAGATTCTTCAGACTGCTTCTGAGAATGGAAAGGAACTGATAGTTTACGGTTCTATTGATCAGTCTTGAGTAAACTCTTATTAGGCACTTAAAAAAAAATTCAAGGGATTACCAAGCAAGAATGGAAGTGTGAATTCTCATCTGATTCAAATAAACCATACATGAGCTAGAGGTGGTCCTAGGCTGCTGACCTTCGGGGAGCTGACATGTCAATCAGTAGAATCCTTGACTTGCAATCCAATCCTTTGAAAAACCAGCAGATAGGTACCAGAATGCCAGAGAAATAATTTCTCATGGATTTTGCAAGATAAAAATAAAATTGCATGGTCTGAGCAAAGAGTTTTGCCATAAAATTTTGACTGACTAGTTAGATGAAACATCTAAATTAGAAATTAATAGATTTAAAATTTATTAAAGCTGAAGTTAGTCACCTATTTTCTCATCTTTACCTTTTAATGTTAGTTTAGCCCTAGAATAAGATGAATCTCAGATGGATTTTTTTTGTCCTATTGAAAAATGTGGCTGCAATTGGTTACCCTTTTTTTTTTAATTGGTTACATTTTTGACGCCATATTTTTCTATGGCCCTTGGAGGGAATAGTTGTTAGACTTTATGAGATTGTAGGTGTTTTTCCAGATCACATTATGAGAATTAAATAGATTTAAGTATGTCTAGATTTTCAAAATAACATTTTAAACTCAGTGACTACTTCAATTTTTATATGATATGTGTCTTCAGTTTTTCCCAAATAAAAGCTTGCCTTGACTAGGCAAACAACTCCCTTTGGTAAACGAGCTCAGTGAATAGCTTGGAGATTTTGCTTCCTGAGGGCCCAGACCCTGCAGACTTCATTCTCTGTGCCATTCCACTTCCTGTCCTCCACATGGTGATGCAGGAAAACAGCTGTTGTGTGGGAACCGCTCAGAGCTGTGTTTCTCAAACCACAGGTCATGGAAGGGTGGGCAAGTAGGCCCCATTTCCCTTGCTTCCAAAATAGCACCCAAGGCTCTCTGACCTGGCCTCCTTGCACCTCTGAGTTGTAAGCCTACTGAGGAGTAAGTTTATCCTACTTCCTTTTGTTGTATTTATTTTTAACTGGGGAGAAATAAATACATATCCTGGGAGAGGCCGGCGTTCTCTCAAAAGATCTGCTGCATAAATATATATTTGTATATCCCATGTTCTCTTCATTAGGAGATTAGTGTCAAAGGAATCTCACAGTCTAAGAAATACAATACTTGACATCACTTTGATTGGTACCTTTGAACACGCTTTATTTTCACCTTACTTTCCAATGATATATAGAGAGATTTATAATAGATTTGATTATTTGGTATGATATCATAGGAATTATAATTCTATTTACCTAAGTTTACAGTTACCTAAATGCTAAGGATTAAACAGTACACAATGGATATACTGGGCACCATAAAATAGAAACAAATTTCACCGGTGGCCTGAGGCACCTGATGGAAACATATTGCCTGGATGGTAAATGAGGCCTCCCCCTGTTGACTGTGTCGACATCGTCACCAGAGATGCGTACCAGTGACAGAAGGCCTGGCCTTTCTCTTCCTCTCTCCTTTACTTCATAGTTGTAACTGGGAGGAAGAATGAAATTGCTACTTCGCCTCTCATTCCAATGACTTCTTTCAGGACAGTCATGGTTTCAAAGAAAGAGATTCTAGTTTTCAGAAAGGTAGGATGAACCAGAAATTCTTAACACCCTATCCGAGGGGCTGCTTTGTAACCCGGGGAGAAGATAGCAAGGCGACAGAGAAATACAGAACCCAAGAAATGCTCATAAAAAGCAACAAAATGACAACCCAAAGGACAGGCAGAAATTAGTAAATGTCTTCAAGCTTCTGGTTGAAATTTTTCTTTGAGGTCTTATCAAGTCTGACCTAATTCCTCTTTTGTTTGAACACAAAGGTGCCCTATTATGTGACTAGTTCCAACACAAATGGTTTCAGTTGGCAGCAGCTGAGGCAGCTACTCTTAATCTGGATTGAAGTCTCGGCTTCTAAATAATTTGAATTTTTAAAAATGTATTAAAGTTTTATTTGGAAAATGTTTTTATGGCAAAACTAAATTATTATTGTGGATTCTTAAATTTAAAAGGTATAAGAATTGGTGAATTCATCTTTTTCAAGGTGAAATTCTCCTTTCACACCTTTCAAATATTTTCTGAGAAAAAGGGCCAATATTTTTTCAGGCCTTCCCATGACACCCATGCAATCGGTGTTGATGAGTCGTCATCAGTTGCTATTTTAAGCTAAGCCAATTAACCACAATTTGGTTTAATATTCATCATGTTCTTCTCCTTGGGCAAAATATGAGGAATATTAGTACCTGTTTCTGTGTTTAACCAAAATAAAATTCACAGAACTTAGCAAAGCTGCAGATAAAAGGCAAACATATTGATAACATATCAATTTACAAATGAAACAAAAATGAAAAAAAGGAGCAAGAAAGAAGTCCCTTGTGGGTCGTCTTTGTTTTCGTGATAAGCATTTCTGGGAGTCCATTCCTTCCATGTTACACTGGTGGTAAGCGGGTTGTCACATATTCACGTTCTCGGATGAACAGAATTGGAGCTGAAAGGCTTTCACTAGTCATGAGCGACACATTTACAGGCTTATGAGAATTAGCAAAGTCGTGGGACAGTAAATAAATTAACAGAAAAGAATGACAATGTTTTGGACAAGTAGGAAATACAGTTAATTGTGTTTTTCTTCAGATTACAAACTGCATAAGCATTCAATAATCCTTTGCCTCTAAAATGCCTTGACTGATAATCTAGTAGGATCAGGCAAAACCAATGAGGTAGTAAATGAATATTAATGACAATTAATCCCAGCCTTTAACTTTATTCACATATTATATCCTCCCAATCAGCTTTTTATTTTTTTTTTTTTAGAATTGGTAACAAATTCCTGAACTCACTGATTTTTCCCACTGCCTACTAACAAGCAAGATAATACCTCAAATGTTAGAGAGAGGGAAGGAGAGCTGAGAGGACTTTGAAAAACCACCACACTAGCTCAGAAAGTGTCGGATAAGCAATCATCCACCAAAAAGCTCTCATTCTCTTAGTTGTTTTTTTAAATCACCCAAGCGAATTTACATGTGCATGCTGAGGGCAAAAAGAAATAATTCTTGCTGTCTTTGCTATGAAATACTGAGCATATAAGAGCAAACTAAGACAAAGATCTTAAAATAATGCAAGTGAAAGGAGTGGGAATATATATATATCTATTTATCATTCATTTTTCTAAAGTAATTTATTAAATGCTTTTATACAGAGAAAGGTTAAAAGTTGGAAGGTTGTCTTTAAGTCATGAGTTCCAAATCCCATGTTTCTGTACACAAATCAGCAAAACAAAGTCCATTTTCTTTTTTTTTGAGTCTTTTTTTTTTTATTTCTTATAGCATGACTATGTACATTAATGCAATCATGGAGTACAGTGTGCTGTTTTCATATACATTTGGAAATACTCTCATCAAACTGGTTAACATAACCTTCATGTCATTTTCTTAGTTATTGAGTTAAAAAGTTCATACTCTGCTTTTAGAAAGATTCACTTGTACCCTTGTAAGATAAACCATAGAGGTGACCCCACCAATCACCCTCCCTCCCTCCATCCAACCCTTCACCTCCCCCTTCTAATCCCTTCCCATATTCTAAGGCTATAATCAGGTTATGACATTCCTATGAAAGCTATGAATTAGTTTCAAAATAGGGCTGTGTACATTGGATACTTTTTCTTCCATTCTTGAGATACTTTGCTAAGAAGAACATTTTCCAATTCCATTCATATAAACATGAAGGAGGTAAAGTCTCCATCTTTCTTTAGGGCTGCATAGTATTCCATGGTGTGTCACAATTTATTGATCCATTCGTGGGTTGATGGGCATTTGGGCTTCTTCCATGACCTAGCAGTTATGAATGGGGGTGCAATAAACATTCTGATACAAATATCTTTGTTGTAATGCGATTTTTGGTCTTCTGGATATATACCTAATAAAGGAATTGCAGGATCAAATGGCAGGTCTATTTTTAGTTCTCTCAGTGTTCTCCAGATGTCTTTCCAAA
>CAUYQV010093622.1:0-13605 GCA_963574575.1 Galagoides demidoff | reverse complement strand
GGCGCCTGTGGCTCAATCGGCTAAGGCGCCAGCCACATACACCTAAGGTGGCGGGTTCGAATCCCCAGCCGGGGCCCGCCAAACAACAATGATGGCTGCAATCAAAAAATGGCCGGGCGTTGGGGTGGGCGCCTGTGGTCCCAGCTACTTGGGAGGCAGAGGCAGGAGACTCGCTTGAGCCCAGGAGTTGGAGGTTGCTATGAGCTATGATGCCACGGCACTCTACCCAGGGGGATAGCTTGAGGCTCCGTCTCAAAAAAAAAAAAAAAAAGTGCAGTGGCTGTACTGGAAGTGTCACTGTGGAGATCAAGCTGGTCTGCTGCTTCTTGAGTTTGTGTGGGAACTCCCAGCACTAGAGAACAGTAGTAGTGGTCAGTGCCCTTTTTTCAGGGCCATGGACAGACCCAGTTGCATCTAGAAAAGCAAGTACATTCAGGATGGGCAGGTAAAGAGCTATCAGTGCACTGCGTTTACTACCCAGTAAAGCTACTTAAGAATAAAGTTGGTTTCCTGGCTCCGTGCCTGTGGCTCAAGTGGCTGAGGTACCAGCCACATATACCTGAGCTGGCAGGTTTGAATCCAGCCTGGGCCTGCCAAAACAACAATGAGGCTGCAACCAAAAAATAGCCAGGCCTTGTGGCGGGCGCCTGCAGTCCCAGCTACTTGGGAGGTGGAGACAGGAGAATCGCTTGAGCCCAGGAGTTGGAGGTTGCTGTGAGCTGTGATGCCGCCGCACTCTACCCAGGGTGACAACTTGAGGCTCTGTCTCAAAAAAAAAAAATTTTTTTTGTGCCAGAAAACAATGCTTCTTATTTGGCTTCTTTTACTTATAATCATATTTATTATGATTATGAAAAACATGCAAGATCTAATGATATATTAATAATTCTTCAATAAAAATCAATGAAAAAAAAGAAATTAGAGAAAGAATTGGTAAAATTTTAAAAGGGAACTGTAGGTTAAAATATGTGTATAAATGTTAAATTTCTTGAATATGACAATTGTCATGTTTTAGAAGAGAATATCCTTATTCCCAAGAAACACACTGAAGGGCTAGGGAAAAGGCAGGCTACCTGTGATTCTCACATTATTCATAAACAATAGTAATAATAGAAAGTAAATGTAAAACTTTAATAATTGATAACTGTGGGTAAAGGGGATGTGGGAGGTCTCTAGGTCTTGTAGCTCTTTAAATTTGAAATTAATTTGAAGTAGGTTTTAAAAAGAACCCTACTCAGAATTGTACTACGTGTGTAGAAATTTATTTTAGACTGTCTTTAGTCTTCTGTCAGGTTGTGTTCCTACCCAGGTAAGATGAATTTGATTTTAACCTTTAAGCTTGTGTTGGCCAAAGTATTTTTCTTGGACGTGATAACAAAGGCATATTTTGCCAGTGGTCCCAGTGTTAGAACTATGCATAACAAAATGTGGAATATCCCAAAATACGTATAAATCAGGTAAAGAGACAAGATAGAGTTTCACTTAACAGAGTCTTGGGATGAAGTCTGTGTCTGGGTGGAAACTGATTAGAAACCCAAGAAACCCCGTGTGAAAACCAATGTCACATTATCAGTTATGTACCTGTAATCATTCAACATTTTTTTAAAAAAGATGTTAGAATTTTTTTTTTTTTTTTTTGAGACGGAGCCTCAAGCTATCGCCCTGGGTAGAGTGCCATGGTATCACAGTTCATAGCAACCTCCAACTCCTGGACTCAAGCGAGTCTCCTGCCTCCGCCTCCCAAGTAGCTGGGACCACAGGCGCCCGCCTCAATTCCAGGTCATTTTTTGGTTGCAGCCATCATTATTGTTTGGAGGGCCCGGGCTGGGGATTGGAACCCACCACCTTAGGTGTACGTGGCTGGTGCCTTAGCAGATTGAGCCACAGGCGCCGAGCCACAATATATTTCAAATGTAAATGTCACATCATCATTTTAAGGACACATTTTAATTTTTTTTGGTTCGGTTAAGATATCTTCATTTATAAAATGTTGATTTTAGCATGCTTAAGTGAACAAAGATATTAAGAAGTCTACATGATTATCTAATGTATAAGAGGACATAAGAATGAACATTGTACCATGAATTTACAATTCTTCCTGGTTATTTGTATTGATAGGACTGGAGTTCAGTACTTCAGAATGATTTCCTTGCTGCCAAAATGTCATTTTCAGTAGATATGAAATATCAATTTTCTTCAAAGAAGGACCAGTTACCTTGACAAACAAAAGGTACATTAATGAAGATAACTTCTCACTCCTGATGATTCAGTATATTATAATTTTTGCATTATTGTTTTCAATTATTCATTAAGAGAAGTCTGATATGTGAGACTTTTTCTGATAAATACAATATAGTTATTTAACTTTGATCTTATATTTACAAAGTGTATCTATACCTTTAGATTTAAAAAAAATTCTCATTATAATCTTATACATACCTGTTTTATGGCATTATCTTACAGTGTGCAATACCAGCGGTTGTGTTCTTCAGAATTTCTTCTAGACAATGAACTAAAATTCACAGTATTTGGAAAAGAAAATATATTTTTAAATTATTATCACTTTCAAACATTTGGAACTGCAAATAAAATAGAAATACAAAATTTCTTAAACATAGTTTATTCCTTCATATTTTAAAATTCTATGAAGAACAAAGTGTAAGTTATTGTTTGCAAATAATTGATATTAAAGAGTGATGTATATTTCTTTTTTTTTGTGATGTATATTTCTAAGTGTATGTTTTTAAGTTGATTGATGTCATCCTAAGCAGTTAGTAAATCTGAATGGTCAGAGCATGATGACTTATGCTATCCTTATAGCAAACATCTTTGACATGGCACACGTCCAAAGTTCCATTTATTCTATCACTATAATACTTCATATTCATAGTATCTATTTCCTTCTTCATAGTAACAGATCTTGCAATTTAGATGGTAATTACTTTTACGTTGAGCTATTATAATATTCTAAAAACTCCCTGTTTCTGGTTTTCACTTTCTAATATTTCTCTCAAATTGCCTCTTAACATCCCCAAAGCACAACTTGAATAATGGTACCTTTTCAACTATCTTCAGAGACTACCAGTTGTTTATATGCTAAAATTCAAATTCATTAACAAGATTGTACCACTTTCCTTTATCAGTTATAATACTTTCAAATATGAAAACTTTAAACTACATGATTTCATATTTATATGTTTTATTTTGAAGGTTCTGGCACTCCAGATGACACAACTTGAATAAAATAAAATAAAGTAGAGTGAATATTCCTAACTTGAATTTACTTTAGTATAAATGGTTTGTGTCTATTTCTAAGATATTTGGGAGACTTCACATGAATTATAGAAAAAAATCTACCTGCATGCCTTCTTTACCAAAATCTGATCCCTGTCCAGTTACAAAGTTATGTAATTTATTGTACACAGAGTTTTGGTTTGTTATGTCCAGAATCAACATCACTAAGATCCTACTTCTCTAGACCATATTATTCCAGCTTGAGTCCCAAATACATTGCTAGACTCATAGAAATAAATGTAATAAGTGTTGCTGCACCATACTCTCACCAGACAACTTAGAGTATGGAAGCTAAGTAATTTTTTATGATGATTGAATGGTAAAAAGAGAAAATATTATCATCAATTTCCCATTCTTCCAAACCTGCATTTTTCCATCCTTTTTTCCCAATGAGATTTAAACATATTTCCCATAAGATGGACACAGCAACTCATGCACATGGTGTCAGTTGAATATGAAGAACCAAAACTTCTCTGTCCTACTTAAAATGAGAAAGTAAATAATCAAGGTAAATCTAAGTTATCATTGGATGAGCAAGCCATCTTGACTTATTTTTCTACCCAAGAACATTCTTGTTGTTTATAGTTTCCCCTATTATTTTTGCCAGTCCCATGGGCAAAATCATGTATTTTAAAATTCATTTTCATTTCCATGACTACCTTTGAAGTTGGGTATTTTTCCTACTAATATACTCTTGGCTCATCTTTTTAAAAAAATTCTGTCTTTGTATTGATTTGAGTGTTGTATGCATACAGTAGGTATATTCAAACTGTTTCATCTGTTTTTACCTAATTGGTTATTTTTAGCATTGTAATCTATCTAGAAATTATTTTTTAGTTTTTATTTTCTTTTACAACAACTATTTACCCAAATCTATAGCTAGATAGCTGTCATTTGGAAGAGGCTCCTCTATAACATATACATATACACATATGCATACATTAGTTGTTCCCATTGCACGTGACTTTACTATTGGTTCTTTTCTCTTATTTTTGATATATTATTTTGTAAAAATATCACACTAAATTAGTCATGGGTTTGTAGAATATTCTGATACTTAGAAAGATTAGCTCTCTACCTCTCCTGTTAATATATTTCATGAACCACATGAAATTTTACTTTCATATATAATTTATAATGAACTTAGTTATTATGAAAATATATTTGCATTGGGATTATGTCAGAGCAATATTATCATCTTCTCAGTATTAGTCCTTCCACCAAGGCACATTTAATGTGTACTCAATTTATAAACTCTTCACTAATGTCATTCTATATTCCCCTTAATAAAGAATTATAAGCTCTTTTAGGTGTGCCATATACATTGTTATAGTGTGTCTAGTTCTTAAAAAGTTTTTTACTACGTACTTGTAATATGTCAACATGCAGTTTGAAATCAGGTCAACTATTTGAATGATTCAAATATTAAGCAAATAAAAATAAAACTCTATTCTCATGAAGAGAGCAAGCTGGTAGAAGAGAGAAATGGAATGAAGAACCACCCAAATAATGATACAGGTGAGATTGAAAAATGCTACAAATGACTAGTATGTAAAATATTATAATGGATACATTTAGCCTAATTATAAAATTTTACTGATTATTCTGTGATTATTGAATGCTCTAGGACTTAGTTACCCTGAAAAAAAGCAGAAGAAAGGTGCTTCAGGTAAAAGGAGCAGTCTGTGCACTTGCTCTATAGAAAGAAGGGTCCTGACAAAGCTACGATTCATACAAGTTTGCCAGAGAAGTTCCGATGTATTCCTGTTTCCCAGAGTAATTACTAGTTGCATCTGCTGTCATTCTTAAGGTTATTCTTGTTTGCATAATGTTATATGGTAAAATAAGCCATGTTACGTTCCATGAACAACAGTGGCTAAGCCTCCAGAGTCTCTAGGGAGGAAGTCTGTGGACTAGCTGGGGCAGGGAGCCATGGACCAAGTAAGGAAGAGTCTTGTAAACTATGTTAAGGTTTTTGAAATTTATATTGAATTCCGAATAGTTAGAAGCTAATCAGTGAAGGTATGCTAAAGTTTGTAAAACTTATATTTTGTAGGATTGATTCTGGAAATTGGAAGGCATCAGGATGGATGTAGTGAGATCAGGTAGAGGTTTATGGATTAGCTGAAGAGAGATTGTTGCTTTGGATTAGATGGATAGTAGTGCAAATTTAGATTAGTATGCTGACTCAGTGAGCTCAGAGAATGAATGGCTGTTAGGTATCACAGATGACCTCTCGGTTCATCTGACTAGACCTCAGGTGCCAAGAAAGGCTATGCCATTTTTTTCTTGACGCTGGTAAAGATTAAGACTAGTAAAGAGTCTGTTTAAATAATTTTAAAGATATTTGAGAAGAAATGTCAAGAAGTTTAAAAAGTGGACTTGGAAATAGGATATTACATTTTGGCATTATAAGAAAACTATGTTAGCTTTGTATCCAGCTTTCTTGTTGACTTTTTCTTTTTATCATGATTGTTTCTCTTCAGTAGATTTTTTTTTAAGAATACGGCTTGGCGCCTGTGGCTCCAGTGGCTAAGATGCCAGTCACGTATACCCAAGGTGGCGGGTTCGAATCCAGCCTGGGCCCGCCAAACAACAATGACAGCTGCAACCAAAAAATAGCCGGGCATTGTGGCGGGCACCTGTGGTCCCATCTACTTGGGAGGCTGAGGTAGGAGACTCACTTGAGCCCAGGAGTTGGAGGTTGCTGTGAGCTGTGATGCCACAGCGCTCTACCCAAGGGGATAGCTTGAGGCTCCTGTCTCAAAAAAAAAAAAAAATCTGGGTAAGAAAGCACGTCATCTGGGTTGCCCCCATGGCTCAGTGAGTAGGTGTGGGCCCCATGGAGGGTGGTGGGTTTGAACCCAGCCCCAGCCAAACTGCAACAAAAAACAGCTGAGTGTTGTAGTGGAGGCCTGTAGTCCCAGCTACTTGGGAGGCTGAGGCAAGAGAATCGCCTAAGCCCAAGAGCTAGAGATTGCTGTGAGCTGTGATACCACAGCACTCTACCAAGTGAGACTCTGTCTCCCCCACCCAAAAAAAAAGAAAGAAAGAAAGCACATTAGCTGCATATACAAAGGGTGCTGCCCACATTGATACAGGACCCCTCCTCACATTCTCTAGGCCCAGGTGAGCTCAGAAAGCAAACCTCCATCTCTAGGCACAAACAGGCTGCCCTTTCCAGGCCATACCCTGTGGACCCTGGCAGGGTTATGAACAAAGCAGCCTGAAACATTTTAGGTGGTACCAACTTGAGTAAGGGTCCACAGTCTTTAATTCCTTTCCTGAGATAAAAACTACAGGGACCTGAAAACCTTGCCCTAGCAGAGGGACTGCTTTCATTCATTTATTAATGCACTCTTTAACTTTGAAAAGATGTTTTTCCACCTACCAACTCCTGGCCAAAAGGTATGGGCCCCTACACAAAGGGTCCATGTGAGGGACTTCCAACTTTGATCTTCCCCTTTGTCAGAAGCTCTGGTACTTTTTTACTCCTGTATTCTTTTCTGTCTAATAAACGTCCTGTCTTACCACTGATCTGTGGTCTGGGGATTCATTCTTCAAATCCCCAGACCAAGAACCTACTGAAGAAAGAAATTCCCGTAACAAAATGTATACACCTTTTAAGAAAGAAAAAAATTGTATTAAAATTGTAATACTCAACTTATGTTTGATTTCTGCGATTTTAGGAGGTGTTCAAACTCAACTTGTATTCATTTGTTTTTAAGGGTATGTATTGAATATTACAACTTTAGTAAAGTTTTTCCTTTTTTAAAATGTGCATCCTTTTTTTGGCACCCTCTGTAGTTGCAGTCTTTTATTTACAATATTTATATCATATCTAAATACATTTTCCTGTATTATGGATTTTCTTTTCCAAGGCTTCCAAAGAAATGTTAAAATAATAATGTTTAGAGTAGTCAACTTTGTCTTCCTGATTTTATTGGAAATGATTCTGTTTCACTATGAAAAATTAAATTGGCCTAAGGCTCTTATACATACTCTTAATCAAGTTAAACATATTTGTAGTTTTTTTTCTTTATTCTTCTCCTCTGGCAAATCTCTTGATACTTGTATAAACTTCCATCCTTAAGTTTAACCAGAATTTTGTCATTATGTAGTGATCTTTCAGTGCAATGGTGTATTATGTCAGCTCTTTCATGTATAGCAAATTGGAAAAATGTCTTGATGAAAACCTTAGACCCAATTTTGAAGGCTATTTTAAAATTAAATTTTAGTACCTTAAATTAATGAAATTACTTCAAAAAATACTTACCCTTTGCTATCATAACTGCAGCTGTTACCAGAGTAATTAAATAAAAAAGGGCAAATGTGACAGCAGCAAGTCTCCATGAAAATACTGTTCAAAAAGAGAGAAATTGGCTAATATGATTAATGGAAACCAGATGTAGGAGTTGAGATTAGAAAGAATTTTGGTCAGTAATCATTAATCCACTTGAATTATCTGAAATCTAAGCCCATGGGAGCATCATGTTATGGGTAAATATTCCTGTGGGAGGAATTCTAAAAATTATTTTGCAGATTTAGGAGCAGCTAGGGAAGAGATGAACATTTTGATGCAGAAACCTGCTGTTTATGGACTAACAAGTTGCCCTGTTAAACAGCTCTTTCAAAGATTACAAAAGAGCACTTGAGAAATCTTATTACGGATTTAGATCATTTCCTTCGCACAATTTTAAAAAGATGATATCTCCCATTTTTATAGCAGAACTAGGTTAAGAACTGAACTCCAACATTAACTGTGGGCCGGACAGGAATGCTGTCTCAGTTTTGATAAAAGTCTGTTCATTAGGAGATACTTCACACACTCCATTTCATTTTTAGAAATACTGAAGCATTACAGACACATGCCTTTTGTAAAACTAGAATATCAAATCAAGAAAGTGTGTGAGCAGTTCAGTGCTCATAGCATAGTGGTTATGGCAGGGGCCACATGCACCAAGGGTGGCAGGTTCGAACCCAGCCCTAGCCTGCTAAACAAGGAGAACTGCAACAAAAAACAGCCAGATGCTGTGGTGGGTGCCTGTAGTCCCAGCCACATGGGAGGCTGTGGCAAGAGAATCACTTAAGCCCAAACGTTTGAGGTTGCTGTGAGTTGTGATGCCATAGCACTCTACCAAGGGCAACATAGTGAGACTGTCTCAAAAAAAAAAAGTGTGTGAGTGTTAGACATTATTTTTTCCAAGACTATGGTACGTCATTCTAAGCCATCATGCCCTCACTGTTTTATTGTCCATCCTTGTTTGCTTTTTGGAGAGCAATTAAGTTATTATGACCCACTAAACAGTGGTGGCATGAGAGAGAAATCTTGATGCAGTGATTAGTCCAAGAATATTTGTTTTCATAATTAGTTTATTAAAGAATTTCAGGAAAAAGAGAATTCAGAATTTTAAATGCTCTTTACCTTTTATTTTCAAAGTCCTAGTACTTTCTGTTTTCTGAATATTTGACGTACAAGTACCTTTGACATCAGTATATGTTACCTGGTCCTCAGAAGAGTCTAGAAAAATATATAAGAAAATACATTCAATAATCATAATCCGTATGTACACATGTATTATATGTATATATATATATATATAAAGAAAAAGCATAGGATAAATCATAAACAAAAGTTTCACAGTTTATGCTTACAAGAAAATTTTAAGATTGGAGCAATCATATAGGTGCTTTTTGAAATGTGGTTCTTATTTTTTTAATTCTCAATTTACTGATCTATATAAAATGTAGATAATAGCAACAATCATTCATAGATGTAGAGATTTAGTAAATGTATCAATGTATAAAATCAATAGTATAGTGTTTAAAACAGTAAACATTCAATGAGATTCTTACTGTGGTGGCAGTAATAATAGTAATAGTGTAGAATAAGAATTTAATTTGAAGATTGTTATGAGCATTAGCATCAGTAGCAACACTGGTAATAAAAGCAAGAGTAGAAATATGAAAATGAATTTTAATGTCTATATTCCTTCCCATAGTTAAATTTAATGTAAAGACACGAGAAAAAAATTATCTATCACTAAGTAGATAAATTCAGCAACATACTGCATGTTCTCACTTAGTGCAAGTGAAGCAGAACTCATAGGCACCAAAAGTCAATAACATCTTCCCAAATAATATTAGATGCAATTCAGTTGTAATAATTTACTTATCAAACTAAGTCTGAAATTTAAATCCCCTCCAATAAGAAAATCTTAAATTCTTTCACAAAGACAAAAAACTTTCAAATCCTCCCCTAAAAGTACCTGCCTATGGATTTTGTTATTTTTACTATTATTTTCTTATTGACTAAAGAGATTATTTAGCGATAATAGTATCTGATTTTACCTGTGTCTATTTCAGGAAATGCCACTGGCAAAGGATCAAGATCATCACAGAAACTGGACAGGGCCGACTTCTTCGGTTCCATAGTTAAGATGATGTTGTGTGGACCAATGATGAACAGAGGGTCAGAATGAGATGGGACCAAGGCAACAGACGTCTTAATATTACTACATCAGACAGGATGTTTGCATTAGGCCTAATATGTAAGCTGCTGTTTCCATGTAAGAAATTAAAGGCAATGTACTCCAGTTTCTACAGATTAAATTTGTCATTTCTTCTATATATAAAGAACCACTTCTTCATTTTCAATGAGAAAGTTAAAAATATTACCCATAATGGTTTCTTCTCTGCCTTAATTGTTATTTTTTCAAAAACATTGAATAATAAACAATGACGACTAAATAATTTAATGTAAGCAAGTGGCATCATATTTGAATCAGATTGTAACAGATACTGATTTTCAATAATACCTTTTTTTGAGACATAAATATTCATGCTCATTGTAAATAATTCAGTGATCATGACAGATAGTTAACCCTGCTCCCTCAACATAAACAAAGTTAATATAATTATTCATAGCTTTTCTTAACTTTTCAAATGACCAACAGATGTTTAATTTTTAAAAATAAAAGGAGCTATTTAATTGTCAGTACATTAAATAATGAAATAAACTGTGCTTTACTATAACAAAACTAATACAGGCATTAAAGATAGAGGAGAGAGCACTTCAAGTATTTATGTGCATAGTTTTCCATATTAAATGGAAAAAGGATAAAATTTATTGCAAAATATGATCTTATATTTTGGTAGAAAAATTCCATCATTATGTGCGTGTTTGTAATAATCATGTTATATATCTAACCTGGTAGTTAAAACTATAATGTAATGGTATTTATGTTACTAACTTGGTAAATTTCTATTTTTCATATGTGGTTTTCTATTTTTGTGTTACTGTTTCTGATGAGTATAATTTTTTTTTATCATTGAAAGGATTAAAGTGTGCATATGTGAAATTTTATTTATAGTCCATGCTTTGAAAAATAAACATCACAGGGACCACAGGCACCTGCCCTTAACTTTGATGGACAGAAATAAACTTCATAGTAAAAATATACAATTTGGCTGGAAAACCATGGAGTGGTTTTGAGTCTTAAATTTTTTGGAAGAGGTAAAAGATGATCAACTTCAGACATGAATCATTTGCGTACACATGCATTAAATTCTAGAGTAGAAGAATAAAATTATGAAAACAAAGTATTAGTTCAAAAATTAAAAATAAAATTACAGATTGAGAAAGAGAAATAAATCCAAAAGAAACTATAAAAGATAAGCGGAGGAGGAACCTAAGAATAAACAGGATAAATAGAAAGCACAAAATTATGTGACTTATAAAAAAATACATCAATAGTAAATGTCAACTTGTAAATGTTCTGGTATTAATATAAAAATGATCACAATAGGCGTTTAGATTTTTTAAAACATTTTATGTTGTTTACATAAGTTACATCTAGCAGATGTAGATGTGGAATGGTGGAAAATAAAACTTAAAAATGTATATAACACAAACACTAGTCAAACTGAATCATCGTAGCTCCTAATAACTGACAAAATACACTTTAAGGCAAAGTATAGTAGGTAAGATGGGTCTCTCTGTCTCTCTCTTTTTTAACTTTTTTTTTGCAAGCATGAAGCAAAGTTTATTGAGGAGGAGAAAGGTAAGTTTACAGAGTAAGGGCAAGATACTGGTTTACAGAACAAAATATAGCAAAGGCTGCATTGTGACAGCGAAGAAAAGGCCAAGATGGGTCTCTATATAAAAATTTCATTTCAACAGTAATGTATCATAATTTTAATATAACCTTTTAACATAACTTCGAAATATAATAAGGATGGCATGGTAAGGCTATGTAGAAAGAACACAAAACAAAATACACTAATTTGTGGAAGTTTTAGCTCCCTAAAAGATCAAGCAGATCAAAAGAAATCAGATTTGGACAATCTAAAGATTCAAACAACACATAACACAATTTCCTTTACTGAATAAAGATGCCAACTTCTCTCAGTTCTTGCTTGTCTAAGAATATTGTTTTAGTCTAATACTCCAGGAAAAGGCTGAATAATGAGTTCTGAGTTGATTCATTTTCTGTCAGCATATAGCATTAATTAACTTTCTTCTGACTTCCATTTATGCTGTGTTCAAAATTAGCACACAGAATAAATGTTTTTTTCAAGCAACTGTCTTTTCCCTTTTGCTGAATTTGGAAATTTATCACTATTCTTGGTGCTTTTCAGTTTTTACTATAATGTGCTTATGAGTGGATTTTCTTTCTTTTTAAAATCTTGATTGAAGTTAATTAGACTAAAATCTGTAGATTAGTGTCTTACTATCAGTAAATCAAAAAAAATCACCACCATTACTTTTTAAGACTTTGCTCCTTTTCCTCTTATGCTCCTTTCTCTATCCACCATTCCTGCAATGCTACCTTGACCCATTTGTCTAAACTGCTTCATGTTTAACTTTTTTCATACTTTTTTTTTTTTTTTTTTTTGAGACAGAGTGTCACTTTGTCACCCTCAGTAGAGTGCTTGGCGCTGCAGCTCACAGCAACCTCCAACTCTTGGGCTTGGGCGATTCTCTTGCCTCAGCCTCCCGAGTAGCTGGTACTACAGGCACCTGCCACAAAGCCTGGCTAGTTTTTTTGTTGCAGTTTGGCTGGGGCAGAGTTTGAACTGGTATATGGGGCTGGTGCCCTACCCACTAAGCCACAGGTGCTGCCCAATTTTTTTCATACTTTTTATCTTTTTGTCTCTATGAGCTGAATTTTAAACAATGATTAACATATTTTTTGAATTCATGAATTCTCTCTTCATCTATACGGAGCTGAAGAGAGAATTAATGATGTAGAACTTAAACATATCCAAGATTTTATCTTACAAATAAAATATTTTAAGATGTTTAAACTTATCCAATATTTTATCTTACAAATAAGATATTTTATGATATTTGTTATTTTACAAATCCACAAAATCTACAAATTTGTGAGTTTCCTGTTATCTGAACATGTTTTCAAATTTGTCTCAGAGTCCTTTCAACATAGTAAATACAGTTAGATCCTACCACATACACTGTTTCTGCAGTAACAGTTGTTTCTTTGTATCTTCTGGTGTCTTTTTGTTGCTATTAGCTCTTTCTAGGGTGCCTTGTTTATTTGTGTACTTTGTTAGTTTGTTTCTCGCTCTGAGCTTCTCATTGTTAGGTGGTGTTCTTTCTCGCCGAGAGAGAAGGATGGGCCGCATTCAAGCTCGCTCCTAGAATTGTTTAAAAGCAAGAAACGACTACACACTCTTAGGTGGCATGTAGCAAAATGTCTTTATGTTCTATTCCCTTTTATTGGGAGCTAGTCACATACACCACATAGATCAATAATCCTAACATCCTTATTTCTTATCTTAAACTATAAAAAAGAAAGAAAGTCCGGGAAAGTGAGATAGCCATCATAAGATTAGCCTAAAGAAAGAAAGTCCGGGCAAGTAAGACAACCATCTTAAGCTAGCCTCAGGCTATTCCTCTTGGAAGACCTAAAAGAATAATACATTATCTGATTTCTATTGTTAAAGTTAAAGGTTAGGATAAAAAGAGAAGTAAAACCTTTCTCTTCTATGTACTCAATTAAATTTCCAAGAAACTGGCTTCATGACTGTTTTCTTATAGTTTTGGAGACCCTGCAGTTACGATGGAGTATTTTACTCAACATCATTAAGATGGAGTTTTTCCTTTTACTCACATCAACCTTTGAGTCATGTCCTCTGTACAGATGGGCCTTTCAACCCTTATCTGACAGGCTGACTTGACTGCACAGTCGGGGTTCCCTGTAGGCGATTTTTACGCCTGGCTTACAGACCCCCACTGTGTTTTCCCAGGTTGCTTAGGGCTTCGACAAAAGCACATAATACTCACAAGTC